>APFE030265829.1:0-75458 GCA_000404065.3 Pinus taeda | reverse complement strand
ATTTGCAGCAAATGTTGCAAAAGAAACGCCGTAAGGAATAAATTGAGGAACAATCACTACATGGGAATGGGAAAAATCTAAATGAGATGAAAATATGTAGCAGAAATGAAATTCAAAAAAGGTAAAAAGCCGTAACATAAGAGCCGTAACATAATTTCAAAAAAGGTAAAAGAGAAACAGAAAATAACTATTTGGAAAAGAACATAAAAGTAAAAATGAACAGCTGAATAAAGATGAGGGTCTCTTGTTGACTTCCATTTCTGTAGAAAAATTCAAAGAATTTTATTATAACAAGAGAAATATTTAAACACAAAGGCATGTAAACCATAAAAATGCAACAAATCATCAACACATAGGAACATTAGATATTAGGTGGAAAACCCAACTGGGAAAAACCATCATTGTTTTTGTCTTTGTCTTCTTTTATTACAAATAAAATATCTTATTACATCTTGCATTGGCACACACTCTTACTAGTGTGCAAGCTCCTTCCTACTAGAGGCTACCACCTCCTCTTGTTTCTCCAACTACCACTAGAAGGAAGCCAGTACTCCATGATCAAATTTACCAGCTACCACCAAAAGGAGACTACCACTCACTATTCAAATTCACCGGCTACCACTAGAAGGAAGCTACCACTCCTTAACTTAAGGACAGAACGCGACCACATTTTAGAATCTTTCATATTGGATCCACCTAACTCAAACACAGCTCAAATCCTGCAGGCCACATTTCATCCTATTTTTTAAACTAGACCCACATATAACATTATGCTCATCAATCATGTTTACACGACAATCAACAATAAGTACATTTGTTTTCTCAAAATATAACTGCATACACCATCAATCAACCATCAAATTCACTGTATCAATCTCTTCTTCTATTAAACATGTGTATCCAATAGCAAACCCGTCATAAACCCTAGTAGCATCAAGTTCGTTGCTCAAATGTGAACATAAACTCTCTCAGCAATAACCAAATCAGCTATTAGCAAGCCATAGCCACATACATCAACAATCAATCAAAGTCTTTGTTCATACCATCAATACTTATGATCCATCAACAACATACAACCATCAAAGGACATCAATGCCAAACCCTAGTACGTCTCAACCAACATCATTCATACATGACCCAACTCCTCAAATTGCAACATAACTATATCATCAATATGTATTCATAAACCCTGATCAACATTTTAGATCAACCATATTATTGTCTTTGACACCAACATGTCAATGTGAAACTTTTATTTGTTCATTAATGTAGTCAAAACTATAGCAACCACATTGTTCCAATTATATTGATCTCAATAGCATAAAAATACCAACCATTATGATCATCATCAATGACAAACCCTAGAATGTATCGACTTAACACATTTTTTGCTACAAACACTAGCTCATCAATCCAACAACATATACACAATGTACTAATAGTGACAACTCAAATCTAGTAGCAACATGATAAAGTAATACTCTCCCTTAACTCACCAAGCCCCAAAACAAACAATAGTACAACCACTATCAACAAATGTTGTCTCACATTAACATACCAAAATCACAATGACTCTATCATATTTCTACATAATATATCAATGATACACAACAACAAACTCATGGTAACATCATCACAAGCATAAAATGTCAATATTGTAATAAGAACTCTTTAAATCATGGGGGCTTCACCGGGAGAGAAATATCATACCACGTGGGTTCATTTTGGGGGATATATATTCAGGGAAAAATGACATAATATAATGGGGGATATATAGGGGGTAAAGGGTTTTTATATTGACAAATATAGAAAATGGAGCTTAAAGTTAATGAAAATTTTTTAAGGGGTATAAAAAATGTAAATGAAAAAATGGATATCTATAATATCTAGTGAAAGTAGGGGTTTTTTAAATTGGGAAGTTGTATTGGGTTCATATTGGTAGGGGGTTAAATGATATGATTTTTAGAGGGATTTTCCAATATGTAGTCAAATTAAGGGCATTTTTTAATATGCCACAAACACACATGATATGTGAATCCCCCATGCTCTAAATCTAATCTTTGTCCACTACAAAAAAGTAACAACAACCCTTGCATTCAATCTTTGTCATTAATCTTGCATTCAACATCTTTGTCAATAATGTGAACAAGGCATTGTAACAACACAATACATAACCATACTTAATTTTTGTCTTCAACCCTACATGCATTATCAAGGGACAAACAACAACATTAAACTCATCAAATTCATTGGCGCATTGGCTTCAATCCTGCATATAGCCTCAGAGGACAAGCAACATCATACACATTAGATTCACGAACCTCTGACCATGAATCTCATACTTTGGACATAAGCACTTTATGGAGACACAACCATGCACTTTGAGCTTTTATTGAAGTGAGAAGCACTCACGGTGGAGATCATTATTTCCCACTTGTGTGGGACGTTTTTGGCATTTATGCTATGTTTTTGAGCTATCATAAGGTCGGCTTGTGACCTTAGACTTGTTGAATGCTTAAACAAACTTGTTTTAGGGTTTTTCTTGTAAAAATTATGGAAATAAGGCATGTTAGCCCTCATATAAATGGAGGCCTTATTTCATTTATTACCATCATCATCATTCATCACACTCTCCTCTCTATGGAAGTGCATACTAGTCCTTGTCTCTTCTACTTTGCCAAAACGTTATCTTTAAGGTGTGAATGCTCTTGGAGATGGTATCTTTGCTTGAGGATTGTTTCCTTAGATTGATTGAAGTAATTCTTATGGAAAATTTTGTATTTTTATCCCATATTTTCTATATTTTGCATGTTGTATAGTTAGGTTTCTACATGTTCCATGATATAAATTGCTAAATTTATCTTGAAATCTTTCTCCTTTATCATATGTAAGATTCTTTTTTTTGGAATATTTTGAGAGAACTCCAAGTGTGCATCTCTTAAATCTAAAATCTCCTCTCACAAGGAAGCCACTAGGGTTAATGAGTGGATTCCCTAGTCATCCTACCCGCTTCAACAAAATTGTTCTCATTGGATTTGCCCTAGAAGGCTCCATTTGCCCATTTAGAACAAGGCACTAGTCATAGTGGTATTGATCAAACCCTATACCTTAACACATTTCTCCTTGTTTCTTAAACTCTAGATATTTAGGGTCAAGGTTAGGGTTTATGCAAAATATTGTTAAAAAGTAGTTTATTTTTGATGTATCGTTGCTCTTTATGTACGAGTTGCATTTAATAATTATCCAAAAGCAAAATCTTGCACTTATTGCATGTTAAACCCTATTTATAGAGCTGACATCATCATTTATATATATATTTTTATGCATGTTTCAAACATACCTAGTTCCTTAATATTCAATTGAAGGTCATGTTCCTTTGTTGATTTAGCATTGAAAATACCTTTTATTTTGGCTATTACATGGCATTGCTTGCCCTATCACTAAAAATATGCAAAACCCTAACTGATAATAGTCCTATATTTCATTTAATTGCTCTAAGGATAGTCTCTGAACTCTAGTAAAAAATATATAAGCCCTCTAGACTCTATCAAGATTTTATTATTGAATCCTTTTAAGGAAGCCTCCCTTGTGGTTGAGTACCATTAAACATTTGGAGAAAGGCTATCAAGGTGATAGCAACAAGCAATATCTTGTTGCTTTGAGGTCTACACCTGTCTTGTGAAACTTTGCACTAGGCATGTTAGATTTTGCGGCGACAATGCCCACTCGATTATTAAGACAATTGCATAGAAAATATGCCATAATTATTATCATCATGATAAAGAGGAGAAATAGGGTTTGGCTTTGATACTTTTAGATTGATTATTTGAATTATTCAATCACGTGAAAGAAAGTGCCCAAAGTTCGTTCTCCTATTATTAAAATTAAATACCAACCTATTCAAAAAAAATAATCAAAATATAAGTAGCAAGCACTTCTAGAGAAAGGGAAGCTCCAAAAAATGTGATAGTTGATCTTCTATTGTTCAATAAATTGGACAACAAGTTGACCCTTCTTCGCACCAATTTCTAAGAGTATCCATACAGATGAAAGCTTTGTCAATTTGCATAACAATCAACCCAACATTGCATTTGGAAGACATATGAGTGAGAAGAGTGCTCCCTTCCCACTAACCAAATCCGAGAGGAAGCATCTTCAAGGGTGAGTGCCTCCAAATAGATTTGGTCATTCCAATATTAAATACACTACCACAAATTCTACAACAAAAGTAAAATAACAAACATCTAAGAGAAATTGCCTTCTCTAAAGATGGCATAAATAGCAAATAATAACAATTATCCCTAAAAAAGAACAAATAAGAAAGAAGATTGATATTAATATATAGATCATTACAATAGCATTACAAAAAAAAACCCACCAATTCAGCAATATGACTTCAAACCACCATGAAACATGGTGAAAGATAAAGCCTTGCCACTATCCATATAATATCACTTATGTAATACGTAAAACCACTGAAATTGAATAAGAGCTGCAACCAACTTAAATTCATGGCAGATAAAACCTTGCCACTATCTATACAACTATCTATACAATATCACTTATGTAATAATTAAAACCACTGAAATTGAATAAGCGCTGCAACCAACTTAAGTTCATCTATTTTAAAATCCAACAAGAACATGTACCATTACAAAGAAGTTTAATTTATTAGATACACATCTTGAGTTCCATTTTCCCACCAATCTCGCAATAGTTGATATCCAGATTGACTGACATTTAAAATCTGATGCCTAAAGGAATAGTTGATTTTAAGAGCTATACAATTATGTACTTTTCTACCAACAATGCCATAATAGAAAATTAACTAGATTTGTTGTACTATTACAAAGTAATTTTATGCTATAAATTGACAAATATTTCATCCAACAATAAAATTGTTATACCATCATTTCCTTTTACACATGATTAAAATTAATATAGCAATTTTACAAACTGAATGGCACCACAAAATGCCACAAATAACTTCATTGAAGTCAAGGCAAAAATAGTTGTTGCCAAGCGCACTAATTTCAAATATTTGAAATAATTTTGGTTTTGATTTTAATCCCAAATGACTATTTTCTTACATCAAAGTTCCAAATACTCAACTTTATGATTTCTAATTTTTATGATTTTTTTGAGATGTTTATAAATTTTGAAAGTCAGTTTCAAATACAGAATTGAAAACTGAGTTGTCATTGTCAAGGCTTCATACATTTAAACCATCACTTTGTTTAGAGTATTGGCAAAATGCTAAAAATAAGATAAATTTGGCATTGCAATGTTTACCCAAAATATCCAATAAAGACAATGATTGACGTTTTGTACCGAAATCCTTTTTTCAGGTTTTCTTCTTTGCAAAAGAAAAAGCTCAATGCTATTCTTGCAATTTTTTTGAAGAAAATAGATGCATATGAGGAGTTTCTCATCCAACTGAATACATGGCATTGCTCATGTTTTGCAAAAGTATGTCAGTATAAAGTCTCTCTCCACATTTACAATATATATCTGTCTTTTTCCTATCATCTGATGTTTGGCTTCATTGGAATGCGTATTAATTCAAGAATCATGGGCTAAAAATCGAAGAGAACATCTTGTCATCCAGTATGAGTTAGTTGCCTAACCCTTGTAGAAAGAGGCAAGCAGTTCATTGAAAAGGATGAGCACCAAACTGTCCATATCAACCAGAATTTTCAAATCATTAGTTGCACACAATCGTTGAAAGGCTACAAAACTCGGTGCAAGATATATTAATGACTAGGTAATAATAAAACAGGTTGTCTCGAGTTTTTTAACTGAATCAAAACTCAATTACTAAGACTTGATGAGTATATTTTAAAAGCTGCCATCTTCATCTAATATTTAGATTTGTACTGAAGCACTCTCACCACCTGGTTGTGAAGATATTACAAGTCCCTAGACTCACAAAGTTCTGTCCCATCTTGAACATGCAAACAAAGCCAAAGTTGTCTGAAGTAATTGCATATCATGGCAACACTACTACTTTTAAGAGTTTTCTCATTTGCAATCAAGCTGAAGAAATGATAATCTCTCTTAATGTTTCAAAAATCAACAGCAAAGACAAATATGACCATGCTCAGTGATTTCTCATCTTTCATAGAGAATCAAGAAAAGTACGTGTAGAGCTACAAGTTTATGATACAATTTGTACAGGTGTTGCAACCAGTCTCTCAAGCAGCACTTGAAAGATCAATCCAGTTTGACATGTAATCAGTATGAACAAAAAGATGGAACTTTTTACTTCTGGCTGAAATTCTCCTGTTTGTCATCTGGCTTACAGAATGCCGTTCCTCCCTGTGTAGTAGATAAAATAACGAGAGTGCTTGAGACATAGGTAGATATTCTATTGAAAAGTTTAATTATCAATAATAATCACGTGTTTCTCAGCTAGTCTATGTTTTGAAATAGATCATAACTTACAAACACATATTGTAGATGTCTTTTCGACGCTTTTGAATTTCGTCACTCTTGAACCAATCTTTGGTGAGCTGGAAACAACAATTTTCCTGGTTACATCTAAATGTTGTGTCCAGACTCCAAACAACAGATTTCATTGAAGGGAAGAAATAGAAGATATATCAATACTTACAAAATAAGGATAACAACCATTAGATATGCTGAAATTCTCTGGAGCCGATTGCGAAAAGAGATCAATGAAATGGAGCAGGAAAACGCCACAGTCATTACCATTTGTCTGCTGAGGCGCCTGCAATGAATGTCACATTAAATGATCAGGTTGAGTCACTTTTGTGACAGAACATGAACATGAAATGGAACCAAACACAGATACAATTTCTAAAGATACAATCATTAAGAATTTATTACATCGGGAACCAAAAGAGGGATCTTTGCAATTATTTTGTCCCCGTCCTGCTTGCCTTCTTCTTTATGAATATCTATGAGGAACCTATAGAAGTTATGTCAAAACATCCTCGTGAACTGGCATATAGGGAAGTTAAATCCTACATGTACACTACAGCTGGTGAACAAGCAAATGACAAAACCCTTGGTTTTCTTTTGAAATTGGTAGGACCGACTTGTTTTCATAAACACCAAAAACAAAAGGATAAATTTTGAAGGATAAATAACGGAACAACTGGCAACAATTAGGTTGTAAAGGACAAAGTAATGTGCCAAGAGTTCATACTCACTTTCTTATCAGGGGTTCAAGCCGATTTGGATTTGTTTCCTTCAATGAATCCAAAAGCAACATGCATGGTGTCCTTGTTGGGTACCGAAACCCTCTCCAAAATGACAGAGAATCAATAAATTCCAATGGCTCCTACACATGAATGTGAATCTTTCAGACTTTCATTACACAAACACAACTTTCTTTTCTGACTGCAAGGTCACGAGCCACTAGATATCCATCTAAAGATCACAATTGTAGAAAAGATAAGAGAAAGGAAGATTTTTCTCCAAAGATAAACAAAGATTAGAAAGAAGGAAATACATTTACAGTACCAGTGAACTATCGGAATGAAAACGTATTGCGTTGCAAAAATACTTTTTGCCTTCGTCCATTTCAATACGTTGAAGGATAATGCCTCTTCAAGATACATTGAAAACCACAAACAATCCAAGAAAGTACAAGACTTCTGTTTAGCCTCGGGTAGATTCTTCCACAATCGCCTGCACATGGAATGAGATGCACGTAAATTTATTAGCAATACTTGCCATATGACTAATTTTTTATATAAAAAAGGTCAAGAATAAATTCATCCAAAAAAGAATGTATCACTTTTGACTAATTTCAATTTTGACCAATCAACTTTGACTATTAGTAAAATTTGGCCAATATGTTCTGCAAAATTTGTAAAACAGAACGAGCATAAATTTTTGTCTTCACTTGACACAAAGATGATTCTTGTTTGAAGGATAACAAAGATCGGTTAGTGTTCTATGTGTTTCAAGAAAATGCAGCTTTTTCAAAGGGTAGTTTGTTCGCCTTCAAAAGCAGGGCAAATTGACATCTCTTAATAAAACGCAAAACTTGAAAGTAAAGCAAGAGCGAATGCAAGACGATGTAGAAATGAGAATACAGGAGTCACTTCTCTTAGTTTCCGCTGCTTTGGACAAAGTCCTATTCTTTGGGTGCACGACCACCTGTTAAGAACTCTTTTCAGTATAAAACCCGTTAAGATGGACTAAATTCTCTAATGTAGATTGAAGTACTTCAACAAACATATAGTACCAGCAAACTTTACAGAACCAAACGTGATTTAGTTTATGAAACAAACTTTATATAGAAGAAATAAGTTGGTGTCATCTGTTAAACAAAAGGGTAATAGCAGACAGGTACAGACTCTGATTAACATATAGAACCAGCAAACTTTACAGAACCAAACGTGATTTAGTTTATGAAACAAACTTTATATAGAAGAAATAAGTTGGTGTCATCTGTTAAACAAAAGAGTAATAGCAGACAGGTACAGACTCTGATTTGAGATCCTATCGACATTACAGGACATGGGCGTGGAACTGTATGTAAAGGGCCTACAAGATTTCACTTTCAGAGGCTCAAGCCCAGCCAAATTAACAAGAAAAAGAATTTAAAAAAAATTATGGCAAACTGGGATAAGTAAGAATTTACTCCATATATTTGTCAATGATGTTGGTATCGAGGTAATCATCTAGCTTCAAAACTTGATTTCTACGAACTAGTCGCACTCCTTTCTTCTCTGCCCGATTCCTAGAAGACCAGTGTTTACAAGTTTCTTCCCGTACATCGTCAACATCGATTAACAGACCCGTTGGCATGTGTGGAGGATGAATCTTCTCAGTCCCTCTTACACTTGAAGATTGCAGTTGACTTGTTGTGGAGTGTCCATCTTTGCAATCAACGATCATGATTCTACAATTACGAGCAAGATCTCTTTCATTTAATGGCAAATCAAGGGCATACCTGTTCATCCTTTTATTTGTCGGGTGAACAGGGCCCTTAGAAGTGGATTTTCTTCGAACACTGCCACGCTTGTTAGCTCTAATATTGCCCTATGGTTGAAATCGAAAGTTCACACATTGTTCTAATATTGCGATTTTTGTTACTCTAATTTCTCCTTCCGATTGCCCATACTTCTGTTGGTTTCAGGTAAATTTGAAACTACTCGAATACTAAAAGCTATTGTTGAAATCAAAAGTTGACACATTGTTCTAAGATTGCGATTTATGTTACTGTAATTTTTCCAGAAAACATGTTCAAAAAACTAAGACACTTACATTAACAAAAGTTGTGAGTGATCCTTTCTCACATCAAACCAGGCAACTCGTACTGTAACTTGCGTGGGAGGACAAGGGAAATCATAATGGATGAGCGCAAGAAATGTACACACCATATAATCTGAAATGAAATGAAATTAGTGGAAGGGAATTGCACTCCGTGGTTACAGTTGCCGCTAAAGACACACACCGTTCGAAATATTTCCCTATTGATTGCCATTGATGGACCTCCTCGTAGTGGGCAGTGGATTTACACGTGATCCTTCACTAGGCACCTCGCCCACAAGACTCCGCCAGCGCTTCGCTGGAGTCCGCGCAGAAGCCCTCGATGCGACGGTGGCCGAAAGGAGCAGCGTGCCAACAGAAGGTAAGGATACCGATGACCCAGTTCACCAGTTCTTTACTGTTAGACGGACGGGCTGCGCTGGGTAGACGACTGGCTAGGTAGACGGACGGGCTGTGCTGGCTAGACGAACTGGCTAGGTAGACTGATGGGTTGCCTTTTTGGACGGCAGAGAATTGTTCAATCGTCTAACAATAGATCTAATGGTTAAGATTAGGACAAGTAGACATTTAGGGGAGTTCATTTCAGAGGGAAACGCCTTACGGCGTAATAATGTAACAATTGGCATCAAACCATTAAATCTTGATATTTATTTTCGACAGGGTTTAAGCATGACCCATAATCTATTTAGGGTATTTTAGGTTTTAACTTAATTTTAATTGAGTTGGTGGATGCGCAGAATTGTATTATTTTTTTAAGATTTAAAAGTAGAATATATTTTTATTATTTATTGTTTTTAAATTTAAAGTATTTTTTATAGTAGAATTTATTTTTTTTTATTTAAAAAAAAGTATTTATGTAAATTTGATATAATTTTTTCATATATATGATTTATGTAATAAAATAAATAAAGATAAGATATTGAAATCATCATCATGTAATTACAAGTTGTATGTTTTCATCAACTTATTTCATAGTCATAAACTCTAATTCAATGTTATATGTGTGTTGTGAAAAACTATAATTTGATAATCAAAAATATTTTTACATTTATATGTTGATTCACACTAATCTTTTTTATGATATTAGGATATGAAGATTGTGTGAACTTGTTATTGGATGGTTTAAAAGTAGCAAAGAGAATAGGTTATTGAAATGACATTTGCATAACATCAATATCATACTTGGTTGTGACATTGTAGGCCTATATGCTGATTCACACTAACCTCTTTTATGATATTAGGTTATGAATACCTTGTGAACTTGTTATTGGATGGTTTAAAAGTAGCAAAGGGAATAGGCTATTGATATGAAAGACATTTGCATAACATCAATATCAATCTTGGTTGTGACATTGTACATGCTATTAATGTTTTTAATTGAGTGTGTAATTCCCCTTGTTAAACATTTTCCTTGTGAATGTGTAGCTATAAAATTTAAAATGGGTGAGATAGTGACACATATTCCACTTCTTGAGGAAGAAGATTACTTGAGGATTTGTTTGTTTTAAATATCAGTCATGGGTTGACTTAGTGGGTGTAATGGGCTTAGTGCAGTTAGTGGCTTTAAGTACTATTCACTATGCACAAGGGTAAAAGAGGGGAACATGAAAAAGGGGAAGCTCATAGGCTCCTAGTGAGCAAGAGGATTGTTGAGAGGGATGGAAAATATATAAGGACCCAAAGAATTGAAGTAGAAAATAATCTTTGGTGATAGGGTGGTGATGGGGAGACTAAGAAACCCATGAGGCTTGCTAATTGATAATCCTAAAGTAAGCTCTAATGATAGCCCAAATGAGAAACCCATGAGGCTTGAAGACTCATAATGAAAGAGGACAACTCTAATTATAACCCCACTAAAAACCCCATGAGGCTTGCCAATTGATAATCACAGAACAATGGTTGTGCCTTACAAGGCCCATAAATCCACTAGAGACTTGAGAGAGAAATCATGTGGTATAATGAATAAGAACCATAAGGTTGAGCCAAATGTTGTGAAGTGCAAATATTAGGTGGAAAATTAATAACTTTATGAGAAAGCTAGAGTGACGGAGATCGGATAGGCTTGTTAGATAGGTTGGTAACTTGGTATCTACCTCAAAAATGACCACTTAGATTCAATGGGACCTAGAGGATCAACAATTAAATGGATCATAAATGGAAAGGTGTAGCAGATGGAATGGTCAGAGTGAATCCCAACTTTAAAATCTTAAAAAAAATAGTTTTCATCTCTTGGACCCTATCATCTAATTATAATCAATCTTATTTTATTATAACTTAATTATTCTATGAAACTATCTACTTTCATAAACTTAAAAAAATATTTACATGTTATTAAAAATATTTCCCTTGTTTTAAGATATAAAAAATTAATCTAATCTTAGTGATTGACTAGTAATTTTGATATATATATATATTTTTTAAAGGTTTCATTTTTTTAGCCCTTTTGGGAGGACTCGCTAAAAGCCCAAGGAAAAGCTAGGATAAGGTCAATCTTGAATGGTAAGTGCTATGTAATTGCATTATTCTTCAGCTCAATATCCTCTCCCAACACTAAATCTTAAACTTGTGGCTAGAATGCTTTCTTGTACTCATTTAGATTATGCTCAAAATAACTATGTTAAAATTTACTTTCTTTTTATGAATTTTATATCATGAAGCTCATGATATTTTTTGCATGGAGGCATCAAAGATATTTAATTGATACAACATCTAAAACATGTCCCTAAGGATTGATACAAATTGAACATACAAGTTTTGAATGGTTTCTTTGCAACCCATCCCAAATTCGTCCAAACTGTTAAAGGATGGTGGTTGGATGATGAATCTTTCAAAAAACACACCAACAAGAAATTGTTGTCTTTCACACTTGAGGGAACCTTTCAAAAACTTCATTGCGATGATCAACTGACTCTATGGTGAGTTTAATTTCTCCTACTTCAAGATAGAATGACTACCATTAGCAGTCGAGATAATCTCAACAAATTGTATATTTAGTTGGTATATCTTTTGTCAAGGAATATAGTTAGAGCTCTTTCAAAAGTGAAGGATCTCTCTAGGAATAAAAGGCCCTCGTTTTATATGTCGGCTTATATCATTTTATATGTCATCTTATCGTTTAGATGCTTTATGTGTCGTAAATGAGTTCCTAGGAATCAACTGGAAATGGACTCCAACAATCCCCCAATCCCGTGTACATAATTAATGTTAAGAATTGTGGATTGATCACTACCACAAGTTCTTTAATGAAATTTGTGACCATTTTATCGCCAAAGTCCATCAAATCCTCTTAATATTTCTAACATCCATATGAAGAGGCAAAAAATGCCATTAGGGGAATCAATAATGGCATATAGAATATTTAGCTATTCAAGTACTCTTCACTTGATACTTGGTAAGATCATGATTTGAGAGATTTCATATCAGAGCATAAGAACTCTAGTAGCATCATCAATTGAAAATAAAAATAATAAGTCTTGGCTGGGTTTCCCTATAAGAATAGATTATTAAACTCTAATGAAATTCCCTTAAGAAATAAAATATACCCACAACATCAAGAAATAAAATATACCCACGACATCAAGGAGCTCAAGCTCCTCACCTACAACTTCCAAAAGCATGACCCCCATAACATGGTGAAAGAGAAATACAAACCCTTATGAACATGAGTCTATCCCTAATGACTTAATATTCCAGGATGTGCTCACCTATGAGGAAGCAAAGCTAAGAATGAAATTAAGAGAATAGGAGGAAGTACCACCTCTCTAGTTTTTGAAAATAAAGAAAATAGAAAAATAAAGGGATAAGCGTTCTTTTGAGATAGAGGCCACTGATATTGAACATATAACCATTGATTATGATGAACTATAGGTGGAGACAAGTGTACCAAGGAAAGATATTGAAAAGGGGAAGGAGACAAAATATTCCCCATAATATTCTTGGCAGAAATAAATTCAAGCTACATGTGTCCATGGTTACCCTATTGTAAGAGCTTGTTATCTAGGAGAGTTCAATTTTCTCCATCTTTCTAATTACTAAGAAAATTAGTACAACACCTCCTTCAAGTCATCCTAGGGATCTAGATGAAGTCATTAAGCTATGAGACTATTATTACAACAAATCCAAGGGAGCATTACTACAGTTCCCTAAAGAGGATAAAGATAAAACCCACTATGGAAGAAGAAGTTGCTCAAGGAATCCCAAAGTAGAGGACAATCTAGAGTATAGCAGGCTAGAGAAACTAAAAGGCTACAATAGACATAATCTCAATACTATGAGATATAGCTACAACAGATAAAGCTACCACCCATAGTTTGTCCCTATACATGGAGCAATTGAAGCAAAAAGTGTAGTTGCTACAACAACAATTCAAAGACGAAAGGAAAAAATTAGATCCATATAAACAAAAAGGATTATAAACGCAATGTAGACAATTATCATAATATGTCAAGGATCAACAAAGAAAATAAATAGTGCAACTCAAAGAAGCTCAGCTTAATGAGCTAAAAAAGTTGAATGAAAGTCATACATAGAAAATGAATAAAAAGATTGAACAGCCACAAAGAACTCAAATTAACCTCCATGTACTGAAATCCGAGGTGATTATAATCAATACTAAATTTTAAAAAACACAAATTTCCTTTATAGAAAAATTGCAACAAGTTCAAGGTTGCTTATGGTAGATGGAATACGTAACCTACTAGATGGATGCTCAATCCTAAGCCCATAGGAAACACATCGAATCCCTTGAATAAATTATTGAGTGGAAAAAAGACCACGTTGAAGTTTTAGATTCATTTCCACGATTAAGCAAGGAGTAGAAAAGGAGTGATTGATCTTTCATTAATGTTTGGAAATCAGAACATGAAGAAATCAAAGAAATGTTGACCAAAGCCATGGAATTAGGTAGAAGGATGTGGGATGTGGCTATGAGAATGATAGATGAATAGGAATTCAAAGCTTTGAGAATCCTATTCAGATTCGCCTCCATCATCCTATACTTCATGAAATATCTAAAGTTTAAGCCACGACAGTTCCTGATATTGAACAAATCGAAATAGTGAGTGAAGAATCAATTGAAAATTTCATTGTCGTTATAGCCATAGAGGCTACACAACTCCACAATATCGAGAAAAAGAAATATGTGGAGAGATTAATAGACCAAACATTGGAGGGAAGGCGACAATTATAGAAGATGGAAGACCCTAGGATTTCTAAAATCCTAGATATCCACATTGCTTAGAATATGCTCTCACAACAATATTGATTAAAAAGGTGGTAACATTTCCACTACTCTTAATGTGTTCTTGAAAACTAACTACAAAGCACTAAAATAATCAGACACATGTTATAATATAACCTCAATTATACATTAAATCATAATAATCATTATTAACATAATTATAACTAAAGTAGGGGTTATGTATAATAAGAACATGTACACTGATTATTACATGATGAAAAGGATATATGTAATGAGGTACAAGAGATAGTATAATAATTGGGATGCTCAATATAATAATAATTATCCATGATGCATAAGGTAATGGTGATCTGTTGGCACAACACTTTGTTGGTATGAGGAGCATGGAGTAGTGGTGATCTGTTGCCACACCACTTTTTTAGTATTAGGAAGGACATGTAATTTAATTTTCACATCCACGGCTAGCACTTCACGATTGGATAGACTGTAGCACATCTCCTGCCACCCCATCTCCTCCTCTACCACCACTTCGTCTCCATATTTCTTGTATTTGATGTGTATCATCATTGATTCTGCCAACTCAAACACCCTGCCAACATATTGTGCCAACTCTGAAAAAGAGATAGTGGGAGGATCTTCGGATTTCTTACGAACCACTAAATGCCGAGTGAAGCCATCTCAGTCTACAAACTGACACCATCATCCAAATATATATATATGGTTATATTTGTATCAATAAAACTAAAATATCATGCAAATTGAATTAAAGATATCCATTCAGTCCTGAAAAGGAATTAAATGACACACAAAATCCACTTTTAGGGCCATAAAAAACACAGAACCCTAGTTGTTGTTGACCTTTATCACACGACGCTCCATAGCGCTGAGTTTTCTCTAGAAAATGAGAGGGGACGCACTAAATCTAATGATTCTTTGGAACAATACACATACATATAGAGATTCTTTGGACAACCCTTCCTCATAGATGAGGGAATGGATAAGTTGATCACCAGCTGTAAATGAATAATTGGGAAGTGAAAAAGTAGCACTGGTATGACCAAAGTTGTACATTGAGCACTTTGAAATTGGAATCTGACCTATTCAATAACTTTTCTTTTAGTATTTATATTCTGATTACAGACAGACAGATCACTGAGATCAATTTTCTCTTTTTAATATTTATATTCTTCACCACTATTTCTAATTATTGCAGATAATGTAGTAAAACCCATTATAGTTATTGTCCATTAAAGATGTTGAATAACATTTTACTTTAATAAGTGGCGGACATCATGATTTTAACAATAAATTATTTATTAAATCTCGTTGGGTAAAATTAACATAGAAACACTCAAACATCATTAAGGATTATATATATATATATATATATTTACTATATATATATATATATATATGATATATTTTAGAGTTAGTGCTAGATAAGAAGGTGAGAAATATCTAAGGAAATTCAATTATATTTGTGGATATGTTAAAGTGAACCTTGTAAAGACTTATTGAGTTGGGAAGTCTATAATGACTTATTGAAAGTCTAGAACAATGTAGCATTTCACCTCCAACTATTAAATCTTGAGATTTATTTTTGACATAGTTTGAGCATGATCCATAATTTATTTAGGGCATTTTATGTTTTAACTTAAGTTTATTGAGTTGGTGAATGTAAAAGATATGAGTTAGTGGGTTTAAGTACTTATAAACGATTCACTATGCACAAGGGTAAAAGAGGGGAACATGAAAAAGGGGAAGCTCATAGGCTCTTAGTGATCAAGAGGATTGTTGAGAGGGAAGGAAAATATATAAGGATCGAGAGAATTAAAGTAGAAAATAATATCTAGTGATAGCCTCACTGAGAAACCCATGAAGCTTGCTAATTGATAATCATAAAGTAAGCTCTAATGATAGCCCAACTGAGAAATCCATGAGGCTCGCTAACTCATAATGAAAGAGGACAACTCTAATGATAACCCTACTAAAAATCCCATGAGGCTTGCTAACTGATAATCACAGAACAATGGTTGTGCCTTACAAGGCCCATAAATCCACTAGAGACTATATTGGTTGATAACTCTTGAGAGGTGGAGGCACCCAGGGCTAGTGGACCGATAACACCTAATGGCACTGCCATGGGATTGGGTTGAGAACACAAGTGTAAGTTTCACTAAGAAGTTGTTAGAGAAGTGCATTCTTATTCCTTCAAAGGTAACATAGCTCATAAACTATCCATGTTATTCAATATATATATCTCTCTCTCCAAATTTGAATTAAGGCTCTCTGTGTCCAAGTCCCTAAATATGTTTGGATGTTGTTTTATAAGTCCTTCTCTATAAAAGACATTGATCCCTCCCTAATGTGAAATAATTGAATAACTAGTGGGAGAAGGTAGTGTGGCCTTGAAACACCTGATTTCAACTGATGATATTGGTTTAATCCCCTGAGTGCATGATGGTATTATGTGAATGAACTGATGCATTATGTTTATTTGATCTTGATAGCTGGTGGGTGGAGGTGAGGGAACCTCAAGACACCCTACTTCAGTTGATAATATTGGTTTAAAATTCCTCTGGAAGAACTCTACCTCAAACTCTCGAATCTTGCTCGGGGGTGACAACTACTAGAAAGACTTGGCTACCCCTTCTTTATGGTTAGGTGGAGAGTTGAAGTCCCAATCTCAATTGTTGAGCACATTTTAATAAGATAAGTATTCTAAAGCTTTTGTGCATTGATTCTTATGCATATGTTTAATGTGTTGGGTTTAATGCCTCTGATGATATTGGTTCACTGTGCTTGTTTAATGCTTATGATATAATGAGGAATGTGAATTCCTATACAATGTTAAAATTTTGTGCTATGGATGAAGATTGGTTCATTCTTTTGATACTAATGTATCTTTGTTTACTTATATTTCATTTGTGATTATTATATGTTGGCACAAAGTTATTAATTGCCTAGATTAATGGCCAAGGATGTGAATCTGGGATGTCAATGTATTGTAGGTGTTTCGAATATGTTTAGAGGAATATGCTTATTACTGTGTTCATTCTACGCTCAAAAGTTGGCTTAAAAGATTGTGTGTGTAGAGAAGGGAATATTTATGGTAATTAAAAGAAGGTTTGGGTTATAAATGAATTAACTATCGGACCCTAGTTCTAGAACCTATAAGCTCAAGAGAGATATCACTGTGTTTGTACACAAACACACACAAACACGCATTTGTATGGCTAAGTTAGGCTAATAAATACTCAAAATCTTAGGAGAGATAGCCCTTGAAAGACCTGCTTATACCCTGGTATATCTATAGACCATGCATTGAAGGCCTTAGCAAAGGCCCTTATAATTGCAATAATAGATACTAAGCAAAGCAATGGAATTCTTAAGTTTGAAGCATAACACTTTGGAAGGAAATGGTTGAACCATCTTTGATCATGTGACTAGGCATGAGTATTTGTGCTTAAACAAGGAGAAATATGGGCCTTCGAAGAGATGAACACGTATAGCTACCCACATGTCCTGGAGCTTTTACACCAAAGATTTCGTTGAGAACCCCAACGGAAACTCCGAGGATTTTATTCCGAGGGTGACTAGCATAGTGGGGCCAAGTGGATGCCCGCATCACAAAGCGACTAATGGAAAACCCTAAATTCCCTTACAACGTGAATATATGTGATCTAAAGGATTGGAACTTGCAGTGGGACCCAAGATAACGAGGCACATGAGATGGCAAAGAGGGTGACGTGTTTCATGGCACCTCATTTTAGCCTTTTCATGGGTCCAAGGGTGCTCAAATCACGTGACACATGGTGCTCTCAAAGGAGGCCATATGCATGATACAAAATCATCTGATGCCACCCCAACGTCTTAGACCCTAGAGGTTTCGAATGAAGGAAATTTGGGAACTCATTGGATCTTATCCCTGAGAGGATGTGGCATGGTGGGCGAGTGGACTCATTAGATTGGATCAGGGACCCCTGAAGTTTAGAGGGCTAGGTCATCACGACGGTATTTAATGCACTGCAAAAAGGTATGGAAGGTTGGAGTTGAGCACATAGCTATAATAAAGCTATTGGGGCATGTTGATAACAGAGCCCATGAGGATCGACACAATATTGGATGGTTCACCTCAGAAGATTCAACGGGGAACTGCAGAAGGAATTTTCAGGATTTAATCTCTGAGATGAGGTGGCAGGGACGGGCCTGTGCGACACTTGGAAGGGTTAAAATGGGGGCTACCCTTATATTAAATTATATATGTGAACTGTGGAGAAAGCGTTATGACCTGATATGAGTGGGTTGGTAGCTAGAACTTGAAAATGAATTAGCATATGTGTTGGACAACCACATGGGGGTCACATGGGCGACACATGGTAGGTAAAGAAGATGTGGCATTATTTGACATGCCAATCTTTGAACAACCATATATTTTGATCAGGGAGTTATATTTAGGAAAAAATTATATCATTGGAAAGGTCTTAATGAGATGAATGAAATGATTTAATCGATGTTAGGTTTTGATAAAGTAACAAAATCCCAAAAAATTAAGACCCCCTTTCCATAACTAGACTTTGAAGCTTGGGCTAGGTTAGTAACTATCTCTTCCTACCCTTAATTGGGGCTAGAGATAGTAGGGGGTACGCTATAGAGTGGTATGAAAGCTTCCAGGTTCAACACTTGGACTCGATGGGATCTATTGTAGAATCAATTAAGGTATAGTGTTTGTGACTCTATTAGAGAGTCAATTGGTTTGATAACTTCTTGTTCTAGGTGCTAGTTATATCACTATCATGATGGACTTGTATATTAGTTATCTGCATGGGCTAAGTGAATGATGGGTGTGATAGTGTAATTTGTTAACTTGGTGCATTTATAAATGTGATATATGGTTTTCTAAATAATCCCGTTGAGATTGCAGATGCCATGATTGCTAATCTTGGAAAAGAGGCATTAAAAATTAAATGATAGAGCAATGGAACACATTAATATTGTAGCAAAAACAAACACTCAAAAGAATAAATAAGATAGACACAAATATATATGGTTCACTCAATTTGGACTACGTCCATAGAGAAACAACGAGTCCTTCCTTTTATATTATGCAACAAAATGAAGAGTTACAACCTACAACAAATCTGTTGTAATTTTCACTTTTCTCTCACATGGTCTTTTCTTGTTTCTTTACGCACAAAACAATACACCATCACAATACAATTCCATCATATAAGCTAAAGGTTTCCTTCTAGTGGAAAAACACTAAATTTGCATAACTTCTACCGTAAGTTATTTCACCTAATGAATGACCGAGATTGACTATGAAATTACAATTTTTTACAAGGAATTTTTTAATCTAATTTTCACTTCAGGGGTGCTTACTTCAAAGCCCTACCAGGGGGAGCTAGGTATCTACTGCCAGCCCCCCTAAAGCCCCTCAATAGTAATAGTGAGGGGAAATCCCCCCACATCCCCCACGAGGATCAAACGACGGCTGAAACAAAAACCTTTGAACAATCACGAAGACAATAGGGCTCCACACCCAACAAGAGGTTGAACTTAAGAAAAATATTGACCTCATTAAGAAGGCTAATATTAATTGTGTTGATCATTTTGGTAAAAGAACAATTTTTAAATCTATGTAGGCATGATTATGAATGAACTAATGTATTCATGTACATGAAAAACTTGATTTTAAAAATTATGTTGAGATATAAGTATGCCTAATTATGTCTTATATTTTGAGACATGTAACTAATAAATAAATTGAGATGTATGTTCAATTGTAGAAAAAAATGCTTGGTATAGCATGACAAGGCAAAAAATAATGTGTCATTTGCATGGATGGTGCTAATAGATAAAGGTAAGTGACATCTCATAAAGAGATTGGTACAATAAGAAAAGAGTAGTTGGTGAGAGCTCTCAGAAACTTGAAACAACACGGAATAATGCTAGAAGAAAGGAAGAGGAGGGGGGATTTCCCTCAGGATCCACTGATAAGTATTAAATGATCCACAAATTGAACAAACAAGTTTTGAATGGTTTCTTTGCAACCCATCCCAAATTCATCCAAACTATAAAAGGATGGTGGTTGGATGATGAATCTTTCAAAAAACACACCAACAAGCAATAACTAGCTTAGCACTAGAGGGAACCTTTCCAACACCTCACTATGATGATAAACTACCTCTATGGTGAGGTTAATTTCTCCTACTTCAAGATATAATGGCTACCATTAGCAGTTGAGATAATATCCACAAGTCGTATATTTAATCGGTATAGCTTTTGTCAAGAAATATAGTTATAGGTCTTTCAAAAGTGAAGGATGTATCTACGAATCAAAGAGCCTCATTTTATATGTCATCTTATATTATAGATGATTTATGTGTCATAAATTAGTTCCGAGGAATCAACTAGAAATGGACTCCAATGCTCCCCTTGTACATAATTAATGTCAATAATTGTGGATTCATCAATACCACAAGTTCTTTAATGAAATTTGTGACCAGTTCCTCATCCAAGTCCATCAAATCCTCTTAAGATTTCCAACACCTAGGATATATGAAGAGGAAAAAAATGCTATTAGTGAAATCGATAATTGGTATTGTGAGGAGAATTACACATACATTAGGATATTTAGCTATTCGGCTATTCTTCACTTAATATTGCATCTGGTCCCTGACAAAATCATGATCTAAGAGATTTCATATCAGAGTATAGAAACTGGGTAGCATTAACAATGGGTAATAAAAATAATAGGTCTTGGTTAGGTTTCGCTATAAGGATAAACTAATAAACTCTAATGAAATCCCCCAAGAAATAAAATACGTTGACAACATCAAGGAGCTCAAGCTCCTCACCAACATCTTCAAAAAGCATGACCCCCATAGCATGGTGAAATAGAAATACAAGCTCACAAATCTTACTTACCCTTATGAACGAGAGTCTATCCTTGATGAATTAATATTCCAAGATGTGCTCACCTATGAGGAAGCAAAGCTAATAATGAAATTAAGAGAATAGGAGGACCTACCACCTCTCTAGTTTTTGAAAATAGAGAAAAGATAAAAATAAAGGGATAAATGTTCTTTTGAGATAAAGGTGCTCTAAGAGGCTTAAAATAAAGAAGAAAATCTTAAAGTTGAATCACTTGATAAGAAAATAATTGAGGTAATAATTAGGCTAGAGAATCAATGTTTAGCCTTGACTGAAGCCCCTCATATTGAACATATAACCATTGATTATGATGAACCATAGGTGGAGACAAGTGTACCAAGGAAAGATAATGGAAAGGGGAAGGAGAGAAAATATTCCCCATAATATTTTAGGCAGAAATAAATCCTTGAGCTACATGTGTCGATGTTTACCCTAGTACAAGGGCTCGTTATCTTACAGAGTTCAATTTCCTCCATCTTTCACCTGCATACTAATTCTAAAACAAAGAAAATAAACAATGCGAGAGCTTAACCCCTAAAACACATATGCATAGAGATTTTCACCTGGATCCCAAAACCAGGACTACCAGCTTGATTTTTCATTATGTTCCTTTCAATGTTACAATATATATTTATACATGTTGAAGCATCCAATACCATGGAATGAAAAACCATCGCGTCCAAAACCATGGACAGAAAACCATAGGTAGGTTCGCTGATTGCGCTGCCGCCCCCCGTGACCCTCCCACTGTGCAATCGGCGCAAGGAAAGGGGGCTCCGGCCCCCCTCTAACCCCCCTGATTCACTATGTAGGTTAGTCGTGGAAAGAATATAACATAACCCAACAACAACATCTCCTTCAAGTCATCCTAGGGAGCTCGACAATGAAATCGTTAAGCTACGCATCTATTATCACGACAAATCCAAGGGAGAATTATTTACAGTGCCACAAAGAGGATAAAGATAAGAACCACTATGGAAGAAGAATTTTCTCAAGGAATCCCAAAGTATAGGATAGTCTAGAGTATAGCTGGGCAGAAAACCAAAAGGCTACAATAGACATAACCTCAGTACTATGAGATATGGTTACGACAAATAAAGCTACCAACCATACTTCTCCCTATAAATGGAGAAATTGAAGCAAAAAGTGTAGTCTCTACAACAACAATTCAAAGACAAGAGGCAACGATTGGATCTGGATAGTTAGAAAGGATTGGAAACACAATGTATACAATTATCATAACATGCCATGGATCAATAAGGAAAACAAATAGTGCAACTCAAGGATGCTCATCTTAATGAGCTAAAGAACCTAAATGAAAGTCATGCATAGGAAGAATGAAATTATTGAACAACCACAAAGGACTCAAATCAAACTCTGTGTATTGAAATCCGTGGTGATTATAATCAATACTAAATTTTAAACAAGATAGGCTGCATGGCAGCTAGTCCCTACCTAGCTGTTCTAGCCACCACTAGCCAGAGAGCCATCTAAGCCACCTGCGATCCTTTGCAGGTTAGGCAGTTCAGAGAAAGGCAAGAGCCGCTCTAGCAGAGCCTTTACAGGTTAGCTGAAGGCCCTTGCAGGTTAGGCAATTTAGAGAAAAGGCAATAGCCGAGAGGCGATAGCTGAACCTTTACAGGTTAGCTGAGAGGCAATATCCGAACCTTTACAGGTTAGCCGAAGGCTCTGTGTTATTCTCCTTCATAGATGTGTGTACTTCATATCAGTTGAAGCTAAAACATTATTGAATGTACAGATGAAGTTTCCTGAGAAGAAATGCTCCATATAGTCAATGGACAAATTAGTCAAGCATACCAAAATATCCAAATCTATTGAATGAGTGAGATACTCTAAAAGCCACATGACAAGATATGATAATTATGCTTTAAGAAGATATATGTTTCTGGAGTCATATGTAAAAGAAGAAGTGACATGAAAGATGTGGCCCATAGGTCCATTTTCACAAGGTTCCCAAAGGTCATGAAATAGTCGTAACGACATGGATATTGCCAAACTAAATAATACAATATCCTTAATACATAATACCATACATACCTTCACTATAATAACAACTTAATATAAATCAGATAATCGTACAATACAATCAATATGATTGCAACGCAACTGCTCGATTAACATCCAGAAAAGGTTGACAATGGGCATCCCAATAAAAAAACTTAAGACATGCTTATAAAAAAATTTGACCTCGCTTATATCACTCATTCTAGGGAAAAAGATCCTTGAAATCCACAATCAGTATACATGCAACAGTTACAAGTCTCAAGTCTCAGAGTTCGATTCAAGAAATAAATATTTAAGCAAATCGCTTATATCTCTAGATTGTATGTTAAAAGATCCTTAAAATCCGCAATCAATATAAACTAAGCAGTTACCGGTCTAAAGTCTCAGAGCTCGATTCAAGAAATATATATTTAAATAAATCTATAAATTTGTGACATTTTTATTAAAAAACTAACCTTAAATTCTGGAGAGAACAAATAAGTCCGAGAATTCGTTCTTTCTCGATCAAAACAATTTTAGGAGCTGACAAGTCACAGGATACGTTTATGAAAGAAATACTTCCACATATGCATGAAAATAGGAAATATGTGCACATATGCACCAAAAAGAATGATTAGTATAAAGTATATTATATATTAGTTAGATCACCATTAAATACAACATAGCGGCACATAATCTGTCCTTGCCTAAAGTGTTTCCTCTACTGGCACCATTTGATTGACAACTAGACATCGACAACGCATTTATTATAACCGAGTTCACGAGTTCTGTAACCACGACGGGCTCAATACTGCGGGCCAATCCAACGCAGAATAGTAGTCGCTCCAACACACAAATATTGCCTTTTGCATGGATTTCACGTGTCAGTAGCAGTGCATGCATTTCCCACTAGGCCAGAGTAACCGCAATTACGTGTTATTGCATTCGAATAGCTCAGTTCAGAGGGAATCGCTCTGGAATTACAGTGACCGCCATTACTGGTAAGATGGAATTTCACCAACTGCATTCCTTGCCTTCAAACCTTGATAATATTAGCAAAGATAGTGCTTTTTATAAGCCATACTTCCTATTTCTATTGCAGTATTCGTGGCACCACCATGCAACGTGTAGTTGTAGTGTTTGTGTCACCGTCTTGAAAGGTGTAGGTGGCAGTTACCAGGCGGTGGCAGTGGAAACCAGGATGAAGGTGTACAGAAAAATACATACGCCTCAACTCTCATCCTTTAATGCTAGCATTAATCTACACTTCTCCACTTCCCAAATAATAAAAACAACGCAAGTAGAAAATAGCGTATGGTTTTGGCCTCTTCGCCTCGGGAAGAGGCCAAATAAGATGATGAAACAAGCTACCATATAGTTAACAGACCCAACTGATTGCATAAGCCGCACACTCAGTGTATAAAGTGAGTATAAACCGCGTGAATTAATGCTAAATATCGCCAAACTAATTACTATAGTCCGTGGCCATTGCCAGATGGCAGGGACTAATAACATAAATTTCCTTTATATAAAAATTACAAAAAGTTCAAGATTGCGTCTCGTAGATGGAATAAGTAACCCTCGAGATCAATGTTGAATCATAAACCCATAGGAAAGGCATCAAATACCTCGAATAAATTATTCAGTGGAAAAACAAGCACGTGGATGCTCTATATTCATTTCCACGATTAAAAAAGGAGTAGAAAAGGAGGGATTGATCTTTGATTAATGTTTGGAAATTAGAACATGAAGAAGCCAAAGAAATGTTAACCAAAACCATGGAATTAGGTAGAAGGATGTGGGATGTGGCCATGAAAATGATAGAGGAATGGGAACTCAAAGCTTTTGAATCCTATCCAGCTTCACCTCCATCATACGTATACTTCATGAAATATCTAAATTCCAAGCCACAACACTTCTCAAGATTGAACAAATCCAAACAAAGTGAATAATCAATCGAAAAGTTCATTGTCATTCCCACCAGAGAGGCTACATAACTATACTGCTACAATATCGAAAAAGAGAAATATATGCAGAGAGTAGTACACCAGACATTGAAGGGAAGGTGACAATTATAGAAGATGGAAGACCCTAGAACTTCTAAAATCCTAGGCATCCATACTTCCTCGAAGGTGCTTTGACAATAAGATTTGGTAAAGACGTTCTAATATTTCCACTACACTGAATGTGTTACTCGCTGAAGGCCCTTTTGTAACTATTTAGTAAAAACATAAATAGAAAATCCCTCCTGAGGTAAAGAGAAGAAGGGAGAGGGGATACAATTATAAGACTCAAAGCCTCTATTGAAGGCCCATTTTTGCAATATTTTTTAATGAAGGCCTTGTTCTACTAATTAATATTTCACTTGTCCAAGAGATATGTATATCATTCCTACATGGTAAATTATTTATATTGCAATTCTTGAGTCTTGTATATTGGCATAAATTTATGAGAAATTTGGGGCTCATATAAAATTTAATCAATATTGTTGGCTTTTGTTTTCCTGTGGTTGTAGATTAGATAGATATTTTGACAAGTCTACAATAATTTTCCACTTTGGTTATATTTAATCAAATAATTTAATTAATGTTTTCTTTTGTATAATAATAAATCTCTTTAATCCTCAATGAATCATCATTAGAATTAAATCAAATAAGTAAATAAATAAACATTGCTAATAGTAGATGGAATACACAAGACATAAAAAGATTCATCACCCTCAAAAGTGAAATTATGCCCACATGCCATTCAAAGGTAACTATCCCAAACAAAAGCGAGTCTAATTTGGGTGTATGATTGGGTTTCCTCCCTTGGTTGACGTCATCCTAACCACAATAAGATTTTACTCATCGACAAAAACCTATAAAAACCTATTAAAACATAAACCAATGTGACAATTAACCTCCAACAATTACATTTTATATGTATAGATATGCAAAAGTGAAACTATGTGTTTGGAAACCTATAATGACTTATTAAAAGCATAAAACAATGTAACAATTCCCCTCCAACAAATAGATGTTAAGATTTATTTTCTACATGTGCTCAACATGACTCATAACTTATTTAGTGCATTTTGAGTTAGCATAAGTTTTTTGAATTGGTGAATGCAAACGATATTATCATTATTATTAACTAGAAATTTTTTTGTTAGAATATTTTTATGATTTAAAAAATTATTTTTTTATGTTCTTTTGACATTGAACAAATTTCCATCAAAAATTGGTAAAGGGTATATGTTTTATGTAATAAAATAATGAAGACAAAATAATGAAATTATCACCACCTAGCCACAAGTTATATGTTCTGGTCACCTTACTTATGTTTTTAATTGAAGGTGATAGAGTCATAAATCCTAATTCAATGTTGTGTGTATGAAGTGACAAATTATAGTTTAATTATCATTTTTTAATACATTTGTTCCTTTGTTTCCATTCATTGGAGCTAATGTCATTCATGATATTAGATTATGAATATTTTGTGAACTTGCTATTGGATGGTTTAAAAGTAGCAGTAGGAATAAACTACATAGATAAAATAAACACTCACATAACATCCATATCAAACATGGTCTTGTCATTGTGAATGTTATTGATATTTTGAATTGAATGATTCCATTCCATCATGCATCAAGAGGAGTAGAGAAATTTTCAAAAGCATAACGTACCTCCAATTAATGGGATGTTTCATTTGTTGTTAACCATAATGGGCACTCCCTATGGCATTATGATAATGCTCAAATAGACACCTTGATGAATTATAAACCACATGAGTAGATCAATGGTGTTGATTCTAATAATGTGTTTAAAAACATTTCACAAGAATCTATGTCAACATTCATTCTTAGGAACGTGAGTATATTACAAAGATCTTCAAATAAAAGTAATTGCATAGCCATAATCTAGTGTCAAATGTAAATGGGTGTAATGTTTTCGAAAGCTAGAGTTTAGAAATTAGTCATTTGGTGCACTATTCAATGAGCTATTATTTCCTAATGGCATTTATTCATTTGAGTTGGAGCTTAGAAATTTAGTGCTTTGTCCAATAGACAAAATGGGGGATTTAAAACTAGTTCTATCTTAATAGTTGAATGTATTAATAAATTTGAACGTTTTCCAACATAAATGAAACAAAATCACAACATTAATACCTTGTGTATAAAGGTGAGTTTGGTCGATCAATGTTCTCCATGTTCAAATTATATTGCCATGGGATCAACTTCAAATGTTATAGAAGGCGAGATACTACACTTTGCACCACTATATGTTAATGAATTTGGAGTTTCAATTGAGAAAGTCTTCATTTAATGTGATATATGTTACATATTAGAATGTTCTATATAGAAATGGCTTGCGAATCATGCAACTTAACCTTAGTGGAAAGCCTTAGGTATCATATTTGATAGTTATTTCAATCATTTCTATATTGTAGAATATATAATTAAAATACCTATGCATTTAATATGTCAGTCCAAGACTCAAATTCTAGTAAGATATCAATGTATTATATATAGACATTATAGGTTATATTCACTAGTTTACCAGTCCAAGAAAGAAAATTGCAATGCTAAATTATGTTCACACTTTGATGAATTATAGGACTCACCCTTAGAGAATGTAATGGAAATCACATATGTTAAATTTAACAAAATTCTAACCATTAAGAAATTAAGATAGCTTAAATTGAATTAAACGTTATGTTTTAATTGAAAATATTTTGAAAACAATCAACTCATATGGTTACAATGACCTTTATGAACTGAAAAATGAAAAATGAAAGGAATTGGAAATGCAGTTATTATGTTTGGGTGGGACCTACCTTGAAAAAATAAAATTTCTTGGAAACTAACTACAGAGCACTAAAATAATGAGACACTATTTTCTTCATACTTATATAAGATATTTAACATGTTGTAATCTAACCTCAATTATACATTAAATCACAATAGTCATTATTAACATAATTATAATTATGCCATTATATCTATTAGTTCCTTACTCAATAATGGTAGGGGTTATGTATAATAAGAACTTCTACAGTAATTATTACATGATGACAAGGATATATGTAATTAGTTAACAAAAAATAAATGAATCAAACAAAGTTGAGAATCAAAGACTCTTAAGTGGGTTACATAATGTTGTCTTATTCTCATGTATTAAAAAAAATAAAATTAAGCACTCTCTTAAGTAAAGGAGTAGAAAAAAACTTCTTGACTAATCAACATCATTTTTCATCATTCAAGCACGCTCACAAGGAGAGAGGAGTGTATCCAATAAAATCGTTTTAGGAATTATTCTCATAGGGATTTACAACATAGTGGTTTATACTTCATCTTTACTTCATCCCATTAATGGCTTAGATCAAGAATGAAACAAATTATGCGGTTTTATATCATCTAACAATGGTTTGTGGCACCATACATTTATCATAAGCATTATGTTACCACAATTGACCAAAATTTATCCAAAATCTTGTATCAGATCCTTGTTTCTTTTTATCCCACACTTCTTGTATTCCTTTTGCTGTCTAGGTGAATCCCTAAAATAATGTATGTTGATCCTTAAGTTGGAAGACCATCAGGTTTGATGCAAATTTCCCTTGAAATTTATTATGTTTAAGCATGCTTGGTGAAGAATATGGACATGCTAATCTAAAATGGTTTGAGGATCTATTCCTTTTAATTCCTCCATAATGGAAAAAAGGGTTATCTCATCAAGATCCATGTCTTTAAGTGAATCCTAAACAATAAATTCATTTAAATATGACATTTCTTATTCCTTTGGTTGTGACTTTTCTTATGGATTTTCTAAGGGCTTTCTCTTCCATGTTGCCAAATTTGATGTATTTCCATATTTTTTCAAGGCCTCCTTGATTGTTTGTTATTTTGGCAACACTTTCGAATAGATTCAAACTTGTTTATGGGATGAAGGTTCTCCTTAGATTGCATTGCTTCTAATGGACACTTGTTCCTTCTTCTCGAGATAACTTTTTCAAAATCCCAATCATCCTTTTAGCAAAAGTGTTCTAATGGTACCTCTTTTTGCATTAAACAGAAATCATGAAATAAGTGGACATATTCATAACAATGCTTGCAATGAAATGATACATGCTCACAATCTAATGGTTGATTCTAGATATTATCATGATAATATATGTCAATCAAGGTAGGAAGACAATAATAAACGTTCATATAGACACAAATACATGTGTCAAAAGCATCTTTTCCCCTACTTGTTTCTTATGATATCTTGCAACCAAGGCTCCTCTTTCTTGTATCTGTATGTTTATATTAGTCCCATAGCTTCATTGTTAATTTGACTTTAGATGTATTTTCCTTGCAAGTAGTGTAGATTGGATTGATTGTTTATTAGTTTGCTTCCATTTGTGCCTTTCTTCAGTAGCAGGTTAGTAGGGATAAAAGGAATACCACAAGGTTGTTAGTAGGTGCCTTGGCCTCATTTCCTCCCTTTGGGATCATGATTTGAGGAAGGGATCCTTATGCAGCCCCAAAAACATAGATTTCTATCTCTTGCATGAGCTTTTGAGTTTACTATATCTAAGTTAGCATTTGATTAGTTTTACAAAGTAGTATTTCATTGCCGTCTCTTCTATCTTCATTCTTGCAATAGATCTCATCCATGTTTTCATTCCTTTTAGTGACTTTCCTCATGCATAATGTAGGCAGTTAGTTCATTAATTCTGCTTTTCTAGCTTATGAGAATGCTTCTTGTTTACATAGATTTTTGGGAATTATACATGTTTTATGCAGAGCAAGTGCTTTAGGAGTAGACAAAGACTTCATAGCCAGCAACCATCTTCCACTTCATCCACTATATTCATTGCTTGTTTTTACCATTGCCTTTACTAATTTTCATCATTTTACATAGAAATTATTCTAAGCACATTGAGCGAATCCAACTATCCTCTATCTTTTCTGTTGACTTTTGAGTGATCCTAGACCTTTCCTCACTTCATTCCACCAATCTACCACATTCCCTAAGCCTTCCATCACCTCCAACACCTTCCATTTTTCTCTCGATTGTATCTTGTAGGTTTACAGGGAATCATGTAGGTTTCTAGTAAATGTTGTAGGTTTTCCTAAAATGGCCTGTTTTGAGGCTGAATTGAGGGAAAACCTCTAGGAAGTCACCAAAGGTCTCCCAAGGGTCTCCCACACCATCTGACCATATCCTAACCCTTCCAGCCATCCTCCAATATCCTTAATTCACCTGCCACATCACCAAAAGAAATTAGTTTGCATACTTGATTTTGCATGAAAAGACAAAAAGACAAAAACAGATTTATTTCAGTCCCTTTACTTTCACATTAGTGATGTGTGATGCTTCTTAATTCCATGCTTAAATAGTAGCATTTGGTTCATGTTAATTTAGCATTATTCCAAAGCATAGTTTCTTCACAGTTAATTAGGAAATGGTGTGATTTAGCATTGAATTTCGGTCTTTTTCATTATTGTAGTAGAATAGCTATCCCTTAGAATAGATTTCCCTTTCTTCCATCAAAAAACCAAGATTCTTCTGACTCCATAGAAGTTTGGCTTGAAAACCCCAGTGGTCTCTCACTAGATGAACCGTGACAAAAGGCAGAACCATCACTCTTACTTGTGTATATAGCACTGTCACCTCCAAGTTTGTGCGAACCTCTGGTTGATAAACTAAAACTGGTAGCCGAGGAGTTGCAACATTCTTGCTGCAATACTAGCGCTCATCACTTTTTGGCGCCGTTTCCAGGAAGGTGTCTGAGTAATATGTGAATACTGCTTCTTTCTTCTATTTCTTGTCTCTAATATTCTGCCATTAGTTTATTTCTACAAAAGTAATTTAGTTGCTTCCTTTCCATTTTGCAAGCAAGATTTCAATTCTACAACTAGTTTTTTTTAGTCAATAGTTTTTATTTAATCAACAATTTCAATTCTGAAAAGTACTTTCCAAGTTTGAAAAAACACAAAACCAACCCAAAAACATTTCCTTTCATGCCTCATAGGAATAGAGATAACTTAGGGAAATTTTTTCCAAATACCCCCACTGCATCAAACATCCAACCTTCCCTCTTCTTCGGTGGATGTGAACTAGAGGAACCCTTAGGTGAGCAACCTGATATATTTGAAGAACCTACAGGGTAAGAAGAAGAAGAAGAACCCATTCCTAATGAACCAATGGCTGAAAACGGAAATGACATAGGGAATAGAGAGAGAGTCGAGGGTGCCTTCCCCATCAGGGAAAACAATGGGGACACTAAGACGGAAAATATAAGCCCCTCTGCCCTACCTCATTTCCATGGATTGAACACAAAAGATCCCGACACTTTCCTATTTGAGTTTGTTGTTATATGCCGAACCTATGGCTATACAGATGATGAGCAGAAGTTAAAACTATTTCCATCTACCCTCAAGGATGCAACATTGCGCTGGTTCATGGGTTTACCTGGGGATAGCATCACAACTTGGGCACATATGCAACAAGTCTTTAACAACAAGTATCGAGACTATTGTCGGTCAAAGGATGCTAAAGAGGAAATTTTAGGATGACCATAGGAAATGATGAATCCCTAGAGGATTATGAAGAAAGATTCCAACTTAGTTACAAAAGAGTTAACTGCACACTTGACCCTGAGTCACTAAAGTTGGTTCTACTTAGGGGAGTAAGGGAAGATCTTCTGGATACCCTACACTTGTTAGCAAGAGGAGACATCTACAAATTACCCTATGAGGATATCAAGATTGTCTTTAGAAACCATTCTAGGGCAACTAGGAAAAAGGGTAGGGGTAGTCAACCTATGGTTAGTACATCCTCTTCCAACTCATCCATTAATGGTGAAATTGGAAACATGCTAGAATATTTCAAGAGTGAGATGCTGAAAACCCTTGCCTTACAAATGGACACTATGCACATTAAGAGAAATCAGGAGGAAGAAGAGAGAGCCTTGGCCATTTTCTGTCCTAGATGCACCACAAGGCACCCTAGGAATGAATGTCCATTGAATTCTATTGAAATTTAATCAGTCTGTGAAGAAAACCACTCCACAGACAAGTGCCATTCTTTTCTTAGAATCAAAGATGTATATCAAGGAGCTGAAGGGGTCACTGAGGAGATCTGCTACATAAACTAAAGGATACCTCAGGGGCCTAGACCATACCAACAGGCCATGCAAGGGTCATCCCATCCATATTACAACCCCAACCAGTCCACATCCATACCTTCTTGGGGACCCCCTGCTCATCCTTCCTAGTCTACACCCCCTCCTTGGTCCTTCGCAACTTAGTATCACTCCCAGACATCCAACCAGTTATTTCAACCATATGCTCTGCCACAACCTTAGTGGAATGCACTTCCCGAGGTGTGGAGGCTCCAATACAACAATGCTCCAGCTTTATTGCCTCCACCACCTGTCCAACCATAGTTGTTACACTCTGCTCCACCCCAGCAACTCCAAATGCCTGCCCATCCAAATCCAAACCCAAACAATAGACATGCTTAGCAAGTATACAATGGGGAGACATCATATCCAGCTTATGTTGTGGAAAGTCTCCAGGAGATTAACTTGAGATCTAGGAGAGTTCTCCTAGATAACCAACCTCCACCTCTGCCTAGGGAGGTTGAGGAATAAATATAGGAAAGAATCCTTAAAGTGAATCCACCCTTTCCCAAGAGATTAACCTAACCACTCTAGCCTACCCCATAAGAGACTGAACTTCTGGGAGAATTGAAAATTCTATGTGTAAAGATTCCACTTCTCCAAGCAATAAAAGATGTTACAATTTACATTAAGTTGATTAAGGAGAAGTGTTTCAAGCATCCAAGGAGGAAAAGAAGAGATGCCCCTATCCTTAATGTCATTGGACAGTTGTCCAACTTAATGCTAGGGCAGGTAATCTGTCCAAAGTATTTGAACCTTGGAAGCCCTGTAGTAGATGTGCAGATCAAAGGCACCATTGTTCCACACAATTTGATCGATCTTGGGGCTGCCATTAATGTGATGAATAAGGACACCATGCTCAAGCTCAACCTCCAAGGTTCATTGAGGAAGACCACAATAGTTCTACAACTTGCAAACTTCTCCGTAGTGACCACTGAAGGGTTTGTGGTGTTGGGTTGTGTTATATTCTTTCCAAATAGTTAACAGGGGGTTTGAGGGGTACCCGTAACCCCACTTTATGGGGTCCGTGGCAGCGTCCCGGAAAATTTTGGTTTTGGACCCTATGTTAGGTTGGGCAGACCCACCTATGGCTTTTTGGACACGATGGTTTTCTGTCCATGGTTTTGGACGGGATGGTTTTCGGTCCATGGTATTGGATGCTTCGGCATGTATAAATATGTATTGTAACATTGAAAGGAACATAATGAAAAATCAAGCTAGTAGTCCCGGTTTTGGGATCCAGTGGGAAATCTCTGTGTATACGTGTTTTATGTGTTATGCTCTCGCATTTTTATTTTTCCTGTGATTTAGAAATCGTATGCAGGTAATTTATGTACGGGGTTAAAACCTACATGTGGAGGGTGTGATGGTCTCCATTGACTCTTGGGAGTAACATGTAGATTTCCTAGTTCTCTAGCCTAAGGCTAAGTTTACTGGTTACCCTCTCATCCTTGGGAGACCCTGGTTGGCCACTACCGATGCTTACATTAGTTGCAGAGCTGGGAATATTACCATCAAGATTGGGCATATTTCCAAGAATTTAGTCCTATACCCTCCTACTCAACCATCTCAAGAGCATGATTTACCTTTATGGTTGGAGGAGGAGGAAGAAGATGAAGTTTATTCCTCCCAAATTTATACCTTCGAAACAACTACGGGAGGAGGACAACATGATGACGCTGATTTGATTGAACACCTACTCCAAAGTCCAACTCCCAGTACATTTCCCTTAGAAGATTTAGTAAAGTAAACCCAAAACAATCATCCAATTGACCTATGCTTGGCCAATTCCAACCCCCTCCATGTCAAAACCATAGAATCCAGCCCTAAGAGAACCTTAAAAATCAATCCAGCTCTTTCTTCTCTCCAAGAAGATAAGTTATACAACACGCTAAAGGAACATCTAGATGCCTTCGCTTGGAGTTACAAAGAAATGAAGGGAGTGCACCCCTCAGTTTTTACTCACCACATATACATCAAAGAAGGTTGCAAGCCAGTTCGGTAGCCCAAAGGAGGATGAATCCAACTCTTAAAGATATAGAAAAAGAAGAACTGCAAAAATTGCTAGATGTAGGGTCCATTTACCCTATCTCTGACAGTGAGTGGGTCTCTCCTTTGGTGTTAGTTCCAAAGAAAAATTGTAAGTGGAGGATTTTTGTCGATTACAGGGAGTCAAACAAAGCCACAAAGAAGGACCATTTTCCTCTACCTTTCATTGACCAAGTGCTAGATGGCCTAACAGGGAAACATTTTTTCTCTTTCCTAGATGGATTCAGTGGGTACAACCAAATCTAGATCAGCCCCGAAGACAAAGAATAAAACCACCTTCACTTGTCCTTGGGGTACTTTTTCCTATATAGTCCTTCCTTTTGGCATATGCAATGCTCCTGCCACTTTCCAAACAATAGTCGTAAGTATTTTTGTCGAGTTAGTCCATGATGTGGTAGAAATTTATATGGATGCTTTTACACCTTATGGATGTGATTTTCAAGAGGCTCTATCCAAACTAGGAAAAGTACTGCACAAATGCATTGAAATGAACCTATCTCATAGTCTTGAAAAATGTGAATTCTTGATGACTGTAGGGGCCATGCTAGGTCATTCAATATCTCAACAAGGATTGCAGGTGGACCCAAACAAAATAGCAATCATCCAAAGGGTCCCACTTCCTCAAAAGAAAAGAGATGCCAGAAGTTTCCTAGGGTTAGCTGGATACTACCAAAGGTTCGTAAAGGAATTCAACAAGTTGGCCTCTCCTTTATTTGGTTTGTTGGCCAAGGACTCTGAGTTTATATGGTCAAAAAGTTTTCAAGAGGCCTTAGACACCCTAAAGAACAAGTTAACCACCGCACCGATGCTCCGAGGCCCAAATTGGACCCTTCCTTTTCATATTCATGCTGATGCCTCACACAAATCCGTAGGAGTAGCCATAGGTCATATAGATGAAAAATTTCCTTATGCTATCTACTTTGTCAGTAAGAAACTCTTAAAGGGTGAACTAAATTACACAGTGACCAAAAAGGAACTCCTGGTTGTTGTGCATTCATTGAACAAATTTAGGCATTTTATTACAGGCTATCAAACATTTGTGCATACTAACCATGTTGCAATCAAATATTTAATGAATAAATCATATGTGAATGCTTGGATTATAAGATGGTTACTTTTATTACATCAGTTTGATCTAACTATTGTTGATAAGCCTGGTAAGGAAAATGTTGTTGGAGACTTTTTGTTCAGATTAAATTTTCCTGCAAGTGAAGAAGGAATGGTTGATGACCAGTTACCAGATGAGAACTTATTTTCTATTTCTGTTCTATATCCATGGTTTGCTAATATAGCAAACTATTTGGTATCTTCACAGTTCCAACCGAACTTGTCGTCCAGAGAGAAAATCAAGATAGTGAGGAAGAGCGCCCCCTTCACCTGGATTGGTGGCAATCTCTTCAAACTTGGACCAGATCAAATCTTGAGAAGGTGTGTCAGGGATGAGGAAGTCTTTGACATCCTTCTGACCTATCATGATGGGCCTTGTGGAGGTCGTTTTGTAGCAAAGAGGACATCATTCAAAGTGTTACAAGCAGACTATTATTGGCCCACTCTTCATCAAAATGTGAAAATATATACTATTCAGTGTGATTGGTGCCAAAGGATGGGAAGGCCTACTCGAAGAGATGAAATTCCCATGCAGCTTCAGGTGAATTTTGAGCCATTTGACAAGTGGGGCATGGACTTCATTAGACCTATTGACCCTCCTTCCCAAAAAAATCAATACATCATTATGTGCACTGACTATCTGACAAAGTGGATTGAAACCAAGGCAATTAAGGCAACAATAGAAGAGAAGGTAGTTGATTTCCTAAGGGAGAACATATTTTATAAATTTGGGTACCCTAGAGGGCCGGTCACAAACCAAGGCAACCAATTTACCTCCAACATGATTGAAAACTTGCTCAGCTAGCACAAGATCAAGCATAGAACCTCCACTCCATATCATCCACAAGCAAATGGACAAGTGGAGGTGACCAATAGAGCGTTGGAGGGCATCTTGACCAAAGTGGTGCTGTAGCAGGAAGGATTGGGAAGATAGACTAGTTGAGGCCACCTGGGCCTATAATACCACCTGGAAAACCAAAAATGGATTCACACCATATGAGATGGTCTATGGGAAAAAGGCCCTACTCTCCATTGAATTTGAGCATAACACAATAAGGATGGCAACCCAACTATATCTAGATCTCAGTAGTGGAAAAAATATAGATTGTTCTAGTTGAATGGTTTAGATGAGTTCAGAATGCAGGCCCTCTTACATATAGAGGTAATTCAACTTTAGAGGAAGACCTGTCATGATAAGAACATCAAGGAAAAGAAATTTCAAGAAGATGATTGGGCTTTGTTATATGATTCTAGGTATAGAGACTTCAAGGGAAAGTTAACGACAAGATGGCTAGGACCTTATGTTGTAGAAATATTCCATGACAATGATTCAAAACACAGATTAGAACCATAGATGAAGAGGCCATTCCTTTAATTGTTAATCAACACTGATTGAAAATTTACAAGATACCATTGTCAAAACAAGAATTCATTGATGATATCAATAAAATAGTGATGGTAGTGGAGCAAATTTCAGCTCCTACCTCATCAAATCATTGAGAAAATAAGAAAAAATAATAAGGACTCCGGTGAAAAACTCCATGAGGCACCTGAATCCCACTATTGGGTTGAAAACCTCTTGGAGCAGCCCAATGGTGTCAAAAAAAAAGAGAATAAAAATATCCCTGGGTGAAAACCTCTCTTGAGGCACCCAGGGCAAACAACTAGGATGAAAACCTCTAAGAGGTAGCCTAGTTGTTTAAAAAAAAAAACAAAGAGAGAAAAATCATGAAAGTTTCTATTTGCCAGGTTAGCAAGAAGGATGATCAGAGAGCAAAGAAGGATCGCAAAGAGGCCTATTTCACTCACTTTTTTATTCTTCCACTCATTTTCATTCATCAATCTAGCATTTCTTTCATTTTTTCCACTCATTTGCTTCAGTTTACAAGGGGACTGTGTTTTCTACAGGATCCCCTATAAACCTACAGGATCCCCTGAAAACCTATAGGATGATCCTGTAGGAATCACAGTTGACCAGAAATCCTACAGGAAGTGACCTTAGGGAAAACAAAATGACCTACTATGTCAATAAAATAGTACCCCTACATCATCATTCCATTACCATACCTATGTCCACCTTCATCACCCCTGCATTCACCCATAAAAAAAAATCAATTTCAAAAAAAAAAATATCACAGTCTTCGGAAAACAAGGAAACAAAGAGAAATAGGGAGAATCACCTAGTATTCCTCATTATCTACTCCTATTCTCCCTCTCCATCCATGTCACCATCCTCAAAATCCTAGCAAAGCATATGATTAAGAGTTCTGAGGGAGAAGAAGCTACAGGACATCCTGTAGGAAATCTTATAGCAGCCTATCCCACAGAATACAAATTATGTGAACAACAAGCATCAAGCGCAATGATCCAAGAGCAGAAGGAACTCCAAAGAAGCAACAACACCATCATATTCAACACTAGGTACCTACACCACAAAAGAATCATCAGAGAACAACAAAAAAGGGAAGAAGAATAGGATGTAGCCAATACACACAGCAAGCACCTCTGATCTTCAATCACTGCAGCAAGGTAGTAAGAATGTTATGAAACCAGCTCAAGAAAAGATAGAAAAAATAGATCAACGCCTTAGAATTCAGCCTCTTTGAGGGGGAAACCTCCTTTACATTACATAAATGAACAATTCTTCGACGATTCAAATGACAAAACCTCCTTTCTATATGTAGGAGTCTAAGGAGTCACAATATAACCCAGCCAACCTAACAATAATAATATAAAGCCACAAAAATAACAATAGAGGGATTCTATGGGGCACAGTAATAACAAAATGGGGAAAATAGGGGCACAACAATATTAATAAGGGGTATAAGTACAATAGTAATGGGGGAATCACTAGTATTATAGGGACCCAACATTCCTCTTTTAAAATATATTGTAAAAGGAACTTTTATAGTAGCATGTGTTTCCTCCTAAGAGATCACAAGTTTAAAACCAGAGAGAGTAGAGTATGTATGCCTTTATAGACTTAGCAATCAAATCTTTGTGTGGAAGTGGGTCTCTTATCCTACAAACAAAAAGTCTCATACACTAATTTGATATCTAACTTGACCATAACTTGTTATGGTGGCCGCTAGAGGGGTGAACTCCCCAAACCGTCTGAGTCTGCTCTCGCTAAAATCATAGGATCTTAGTATAACCGACTTACAGATGGTTGGTTATACTCTTGGTGTTATAGTGGCAGCTATGAGGTTTGATCCTGGATCTCCCCTGGATTAGGCTTGATAGTTACCAATTCCCCATGTGTTAAAATATATATATATATATATAGATAGATATATATATAAATAACTTCAAATAAAAAGCAATCTTCGACTTTCATGCAAATGAAACCCGTGATTAACGGAAATCGAAGCTCAAGCATGCCTCGAGCCTTTGAGTTTCCATACATCGTGTGTGCTTTCTTGGATAACTCTATGTGGTGACTTTCATGCGGCATTTGTGGTGCTGACTTGTAGTCACACCTTGCGAATAGGCGTGTGCGATTAATTGTTTCCGAACCTCCAGCGTGCCTCAAGCCTTTCACTTTTATGCATCGTGCATGGTTTCTTGGATAACGCTGTGCGCTGACTTTCGTGTGGCATTTTTAGGATTTGTTGTTGCACTTTGCGACACAAGCGTGTGCGATTAATCGTAGGGTTTTGCAGTTTTTTAAATTCGTTGCTTTCATCGCACGTGCGCGACTAATGGAAGGGTTTTGCAGTTTTTTAAGTTCGTTTCTTTCATGGCACGTGTTATGTCTTCAGTGATACGATGCAATAGAAAAACAATTCATTTCCTTCATTTTTTTTAGCTATGGATTCAGAGCCCATTCACGAAGGCTCTTTGTGCATTCAGAGTGGCTTCATATACCACGCTATGATTCGGACAACTTGGGCTTCTTAAAATAAATTTTGAACTTTTACTCATGGATCTATCAACAATCAGTTTCGCTCTAGCTTCTCGGACATCCTTCAGTGGCTACGTAGTATCTGGATCTTTGACGAGAGCACTTTCTTCACAGTTGGATTTCTTTAACATCTTGATCTCTATTTCTTAAAGAATCTCATGTACATCAGGGTATGATACCATGTTAAATATTGAAAAAATGAGGAGGCCTCATATAGACTTGATATCATGTAAAAAAAATGAAAAAAATGAGCAGAAGTGTTATTTTCAATATTCTCTAACAATTAAATAGATTACGTAGGAGATATCAACAATAAATCATTAAACTAGAACTCAACTATTATTCAACTAACTCGACTAAAGTTAAACAAACTATGGCACCTACATTGACACTTAGCAGATGGTTGGAATTAGTTTCTCCAACATAAAAAGCATTTCTTTCGAAAAACAATTTTACTACAGATCTTGATTGCTATCATGTGAGGAATAATAAGCATTTCATTAAGAACACCAAAGCTATAGAGAACATAGAAGACTAGGGAAATAAGCAAAGCACTTTGTTCTTATTCTCTTCCTAATAATTGGCATTATCTAACAAGGTCACAAGTTTGTTAGTATGGTGAATTTCTTGCTGGAAACCGGTGAAAAGTTCTTCAAGAAATCTGCCTGTGTGAGTGTGAATCATTTTTTAATGACAGAAATGGTTTCAACACCATCGAAACTCATGTGCGCCCAAAATCAGCTTATAGATTCAAAATTTCTATCATTTTCAAAAAATCATCCCTAAAATTTTATAATTTTAAGCCTAAAAAATTTTAAGCCTAAAAATTTGACCTGGCCAAAAGAATTTAATGCCCAACGTTTTGCAGATTAGCGATTGAATTAATTGTCATCCAATAAAATAGACATTTTATATTCTTTCTTAATAATCCATTGAATTAATTGCCATGTAATTAATAATTTATCATCGATCTTACTGGAATTCCCTTTTGGTGGCTATAAAAGTTTTGCAGATTAGCGATCGAATTAATTGTCATCCAATAAAATAGACATTTTATATTCTTTCTTAATAATCCATTGAATTAATTGCCACGTAATTAATAATTTATCATCGATCTTACTGGAATTCCCTTTTGGTGGCTATAAAAGTTTCTGTTTTCTCAGAGTAACTCTAATTATGTGTTACCGAAGGTTGATTACTCTGAATATTAATGCATTCGGACGAAATGCACCAGAGTGTTTGAAGTTTGAACCATAACAAAGTTGACTTAATAACTTGAGGTAATATAAAAAAGAAATGCGTACACCATAGAATTAAAGATCTAAAGTAATGTCCTCACATTCTTCATTGGGATATAGAATGTTCACGTGCAATGACACGATTTCTACTACAATTAAAGATCTAAAGTAATGTCCTCACATTCTTCATTGGGATATAGAATGTTCACGTGCAATGACACCATTTCTACTACAATCCATGCAATCACCCTATAGGGTTAACCAATCTTGGCTTTGTAATTTATGTTATGGTATATAGAGTAAACAAAATTTGGATGTAACACTATATCAGAAATTTATCCAATATTCAACATACAATACAAAAATAACTAAATTTATAAATCACACAATTTTAGTTTTTTTAATTATTTAGAATGATAATTTTAACTAAATTTATAAATGACACAATTTTAGTTTTTTTAATTATTTAGAATGATAATTTTATTTCTATTCAGGTTAGAATTGGAATATTGTGAAAGTGAAATTCAAATAATTGGAAAATGAAATTGATTAAAAAACTTGACTTTATATGAAAAATAAATTTGGTCAATATGAGATTTTAGAAATAAAGTATAATTTCATATATATTATAAATATGTTTTTGCAAATAAGAGATGAATCCATTGTAGTGAAAAGAAAAGCATCATAACCATTTATATGATTTATAAGATTTATCAAATAAAATATTGTTGTGATTATTTACATTGAAAATGAAGTTGAACTTGTAGAAGTATTTTCTTGAAATCATTAATTAAGTTGAGGCTTTATTGTATATGTAAATTGAATATTGTGGGATTGAAAAATGAGGTTGAGGTCACAGAGACTTTTTCACTGTCATTGTACATTGAAAATGAGGTTGACGCTGCAAAAACATTTTTAATGTACATAAACATTGAATATTGTAGAATTGAAAATAAGTTTGAGGCCACATAAGCCTCATTGCGGTAACTATACATTGAAGACATGGTCGAGGCTACAAAATATTTTCTTTAAAACTTCACTCAGGTTGAGGCTTTATTGTATCTCTAGGTTCAATAATGCCAGACTGATAATGAGGTTGAAGCCACATAAGCCTCGTTAGGTTTACCATTATTTTCTCAGCCCAAAATTAAATGAAATTTAAAAATGCGTGTTTAAAATAGTTGGGAATGTGAACCCTCCCTCCCCCCTGGCGGTTTTGAAATAAGAGGTTGGGGGCGCAATTCATCTTTGTCATTCATTCAAGGAAGCAACATTGGATTGATTTTCCACCGTGCCCCTCCCCCAACTCGCCTTCTTGTTAAACTTTGAATGACCAAGGGTCCCTGCAATTCTTGGGGCCATCAAATCATGTTGCTTCATGACTTATCATGAAAACAAGCTCTGTGGAACAACTTCTAGGAACTATGGTGTAGCCAATAAAACAATAATAAATGTTAGGATCCATGTCAAGTTGCAATTTGCATCTTCAATGTTATAACATATCTTGTAGCATCTTCATTTATAAAAGCAATACTCCCAGCTCGTTGTGCAAATTTCAAAGTGCTAAATGTATCCATTACACATCAATTAGAAGGGTTGACATCAACAATGATACTCGTTTTAGAGTTTTCACCTAGAGAATCTTGGAGGAGAAATGTAAGTTTGAAGTCATGACATGGTACATGTTGTGGTTTCTTATTGGAATATTTAAAAGATTCATGATTATGAACCCAAGAGTTGTGAGTGATTTTTTGATGTTTGAGGCCTCTTTTAAGCATTCACCCTGAACACTTGAAATCTTTTCTCTCTCTAAACTTGCCAAATCAACTATACTTAGGTGCCCAAATCTATGATGAGTCACTCACTCTCTTCCACTTTATTTCAATTATACAAGTAAATACACTATGCAAGCATCTACTAACATAGTTTATATTAATTGTTATGACTTTCCTATTGGCCACTCCCTACAAGAGTAGTGATGTAGGAGCATTAACCTCATGTTTTGTCTAGACCAAGAGGAGTCACAAAATTTTGTATAGGGGAAGGAACGTCCTCATAAGTTGATCCAGATTTATGAAGAAATGAAATTAACTATAGATATAAAAAAACACACAAAGATGCATAAAAAACATAACTTCAATTCATTAACAAAAAATTGCTGAAAATTGTTTACATGCAGAATGGAAATAAACTAGTTCAGGCAACGGTATCTTATCTCTGAGAAGAGATGTGACGGCTACATGTTTTCTAAACTGTGTTACAATGAGGCTCAAGAGACTTTTCGTTATTTAACAACAAAGGGAAACCCTAAACAGCTAAAACCACAACCCTAGCAGTTGGAATGCCAAGAGTTTGTGGGCCCTATTGGGGTTAGTTGGACACTCAACTTCCCGAGGTCGTAACTTGGTCATATGATATCCATTTGGTGCATATGATACCTTGTCACAAAGTTCTCTCTAAGTGCTACAATATTTGCGGCAAGACACTACCTATAGCTATGGGCTTGCTTGGGACCTAAAAGAAACATTGTTTAGGGGGTCAAAACAACTTTGGAAGTTCACGACCCGAAAAACTACTAAAAATAGTAAATTGTGTTATAATCAAGGAAACTGATGAAACCAGCTAGAGATCCAAGTGGGATAGGTGGGTGGCCACTAATATCCACCTGGATCAGTCCTCCTTCCTCAGGAAGCAATGTTCCTGATTGCATGTAGAGCTTCAATGAGGTGAGGAAAATTCTATTAAACATGGTCCCTAGTGAGCCACTTGCTCTAGTGAAGGAGTTGGCCTACTTTGATAACTCGATATAGTTGCATCCTCTGTGGATGAGTATTCTTGATTTGTGTTTCCATGATCCTGTCAGTCATGACCTATTCGATACAACTTGGGTTGAGCTCTGTTGGTGTTAGCTACTCAACAATGTCTGATGTGTCCAACAATGGGGGAAAGTATGGTCGTAGCCAGTGCACATTGAATATTGGGTGCAAGCCAATGAACGGTGGAATGTTGAGCTCGAAATCATTATCTCCTACAACCTTAATGATGGTATAAGGCCCATATTAGAGTGGGTGAAGTTTATGGTGGGCACGAGAAAGGCACTCCTTCTGCAAATGTTACAAAACTTTGTCGCCTGCCTGGAACTTGTGTGGAACCCAATGTTGATCATGATGTTGTTTGTACTTATGATTTTCTCTATCCATTATGTCATGGACCTACTGGTAGATGTGCTGAATGTGTTTAGTGAATATGGTGGCTCTATCATCTTCAGGCTAGACATGAGCTGAATCTACCTAAGTAGTTTCAAGTGGTATGACAACATCAGTGGGACATAGTGTCTTGAATCCCAACCCCACCTGAAAGGGGATGTGGCCATTTGAGTTGTGGAGAACTCTATTGTAGTTGTGCTGGACATAGGGGAAACTTTCATACCGTGTGTGTGGATGCTTCTAGTTGTATATCCATAGGATTTGCACGATCTTCCTATTGGCGACCTGTGTTTGGACATCAGTTTGAGGGTGGAAGGTCATGGATTTAGTGAGATTGGTATCCAACAATGACTAGAGGCTTGAACAGAATGTACTTAGGGACCTGTTTTCTCGATCCAAAATAATGGATTGTGGGTTCCCAAAATGTACCCATACTCATTCAAAGAAGAGCTTTGAAGTGGCTTATGTTATGATACTCTTCTTGTAGGCCAGCATAATGACCATATTAGAGAATCTGTCAAAAACCACAAAAACACAGTCATTTCCATGCTTAGTAGAAAGAAGGCCAGACATGTAATCCATGGAGATGAATTCCCAAGGTTGTCTAGGAGTAGCAAGAGGAGTATGCAGTCCTTGCTTCTTGATTGTAGGTTTGGAAATGATGTAAGAAGTGTAGGATCTTATGTACTTCCCAACATATTGTTGAAGGTTCAACCAATAAAACTACTTCTGCAACACTGCCATTGTTTTTTCTACACCAAAATGTCCAGTGACCCAACTGTAGTGTACCTCCCAAATAATCTTGGCGTGCTCGCTTGAAGGAACACATATGTTTCCTAGGTTTCATAAAAATGCATCCTAGAGATGAAAGTCTAGAACTTGTTTGCCTTCTAGGAGCATCTAGTACATGTTGTCGAATTTTGGATCACTCTTGTAATGACGCAGCCATCCCGAAGTCTTGTGTTGACAAGAATCGATAAAAATGGTCAATGCCATAACTAGCGGTTGGATGAGGCATGCTACAACATTATTGGTGCTTCCCTTCCTATACTTAATGTTCGAATGGAACTATTGCATATATGTGCACCATTTATAATGGTGATCGTTCTGTAACTTTCCTTGTTTCTTTATGAACCACATGGGTTAGTGGTATGTGTGGATGACCATTTCCTTCCCCATAATGTAATGCTTCCATTGTCAGTAGGACTACACAATGGAATACATCTCTTTGTCATTGGTGGGATACTTTCAGGCTATATCTAAAGTGTCCCACTATGATATTCCACCATATGCCACTTCTGGGTAAGAACTACATCAATAACATAGTTGCATGCATCTTTCTCAATTCAAATGGTTGTTGTAGGTCTAGTAATGTGAACATTCATGTAGAGTAGAGATGATGCTTCAAATTGACAAACTCCTTCTATTGGGATTCAGACCAAAAGAACTTTGATTTTGCTCCACCTTTGGTGACTTGACTCAAAGGCCAAGTGATATGAGATAATCCCAACATGAACCTACAAGAGAAATTGGAAAGACCCAAAAAGTTTTGGAGCTCTTTTAGAGTGGTTGGGGCTTTCCAATCCCGAATAACTTGTATCTTGGTTGGGTCCACATGCACACCCTTCTCATCAATGATGTACCCCAGATATTGAACCCGGGTCATACCAAAAGTGCACTTCTCCAAATTGGTACACATTTTGTGTTGTCATAGGGTTTGGAGGACCTATTGAATATGGTGGAGGTGCACTTCCCAACAATGGTTGAAGATCAATATGTCGTCCAAATACACTACCATGAACTAGTTGGTGAAGGCCTACAAGATGTCATTCATCAACCTCATGAAGGTTGTGGGGGCATTCATCAACTCGAAATGCGTGACTAGGCATTCGAAAAGGCCCTCCTTGGATTTGAAGGCAATCTTCCACACATTGAAGGGTTTAATTGGTACCTGCTCATAACTAGACTTGAAGTCAATTTTTTTGAAATATTTGGCCACCCTGAGCTAGTCCAGAAGGTTGAAAATAAATGGGATTTGATAATTATTCTGGAAAGTGATCTTATTAAGTGCCCAATAGCCAATACAAAGCCTCCAGGTTTCATCCTTCTTTTGTATCAACACGATCGAGCTACCACACGATGATGAACTTGGCTTGATGTCCCCTTTATGCAACAACTTTTTAATCTACCTCTTGATTTCATTATTCTCCAGAAAAAAACATTGATATATCGGTCCATTGGGTAAAAAAGTGCCCGAGGTCAAATCAATGAAATGCTCGACCTAATAGTATATGGGTACCCCTGTGGGTGAGGTGAAGATGTGCCTATATTCCTCCACAACCTTGTCCATCTGTTGTTTTCATGCGAAGGAGACCTGTCTGGAGGCTGTGAATGTTCCCACAATCTTCTTCTTCCCTTGAGGGTGAATCATAAGGAAAAAAAATTCTTGGTCTCGGAAATGATCTTACTGCATTTCTTAGCAAAGATCAAAGAGATGGCGATAAGAATTTCTGCCTTTAGTATCTAGTATAACTTATTGCCCAAATTAATAATAGCAGTTCAAGGCCTAGACTCATACAAATCATGACACTTCCACAAGTATGGTTGGGTTAATAATACATCACAAAATTCAAAAGGAGCAACATCACACACTACCTCATTCGTGAAGCTCTTGATGCTATAGGGAAGGTGACACTACTGACTAACGCAAAGATCTTGTCCTTGGTGGAGCCACCCAATGGTGTACGGATGTGGGAGTGGTGTGTTTGGTAGGCCCAATCGCTTCATGACCTCCGTTGAAATGAGTTTCTTTCGGATCCCATTATCGACATTGAACTGCAGTGTAGAACCCTTCACCCACATTTTGTGAGTGGAAGAGATCCTCCCACTCCTTTTGATCTTTAGGCTCAATCTTTTAGATCTTGGTGGTGGCAACGACGACATTAAGCTCTACATCAATAATCTTCTTTCCTTTTTCATTCCTCTTGTTAGATTCTAAATCACAATGGGAACATGCATATGACTCTGAAGCCTTCATCTCTACCACTAGTGATTTCTTGGCTCGACACTCACTTGTGTTGTGAGTGGGGCTCTTATGGAACGCACACCATTTTCTTGTGTCTTTCTTTGTGTTTGTGGTGTTTTTCTTTGCTTGTGGCTTTGGGGAGTTGTCCTGTGTTACCCCGCCTTGGGGTTTTTTTTTTTTTTTTTTTTTTTTTTGCGCATTCTAGGCAAGATTTTCCCTTAGTTCAGACTCGTAGATATAAAGTCCCTCTTCTTCTATTTAAATTTATGCTCAATCTTGATAATGTATCGATAGGTGGCGCCAAGAAAGGAGATGTCCACGAACTCCATCTCATCCTGGATGTACTTGGGTAGACATTCATGATACTTGAGTATTAGATTTTTCTCAAAATCCTTGATACCAACTTTGTACAAAGTGTATGAAAAATATTTGTTAACTTTGACATGTCTTGGTCCATCCCCTCTCGCATTGTGGTCCACTTTATGTATTTATTTTCATATCTCCTGACAAGATACTACTGCTCCTTGATGGCATCTCGAAAAGAATTCCAAATGGGTGCGACTAGAAATAGTGAGGGTTCCCTCTGGTCCCTCTTCTCACAATAGGTTTCGCACTAGTCCTTAACGTGGGGGATGACTTTGAGGAGTGGAAAAGTAATATTTTCCCTATTATAAAAATCATGAACTAAAAAATATGCCTCCAATAGATTTAACCATTTATCTACAACATCTGCATCTATCTGGCCTTCAAATATGGGAATGTCAAAGTTGACTTGTACCTTAACGGGAGTGGTGCCTCGAAAGTGGTCGTTGGATGAAAATGTGTCGCCTATGGGCAACTGCCGAAGGATCTATGTGAAATTGTTCATCATTGCGTTCCTTTGTTACTTGAGGGATTATTTGAGAAATGTTTTGAAAGGATCTCCTACTCCTTCATATTTCTTTTCTTCCACCATGAAAGGTCATTGGGGTTGGTGAGGCCGGTCTTGCAAAGGTCCAGCTAGTTCGAGCCCTAACTCCTTATATCCTAACCTCATTGGGGACATACATAGAAAAACAGAGAAAGAAAATATAGATCTAATACCACTTATCTAGATATGAAGGAATGAAATGAAATAAAAATATAAACAAAAACACAGAGATGCAACAAAAACAAAACTTCAATTGATTAAAAATAAAGTACTTAAAACTATTTACATGCAGAATGGAAATTAACTAGCTTAGGTGATGGTAACTTATCTCTAAGAAGAGATGTGGTAGCTACATGCCTTTTGAACTATTTTATAATGAGGCTAGTATTTTTGAACAATAAAGAGAAACCCTAAACAATGAAAACCCTAACCTAGAAGATGGAACACTAAGAGTTTGTGGGCCCCATTGGGGTTAGTTGGACAACCAACTTCTAGGGGTCGTAACTTGGTCATATAATCTCGTTTGGCATGTATGATCTTTGAGTACTACAATATTTGTGGCAGGACTCTGCCTATGGATACAGGCCTACTGCAGACCTAAAAAAAAATGTTGTTTAGGGGGTCAAAACAACTCTCAAAGTTTAGGACCAGAAAAACTACTAAAAATAGTAAATTGTGCTATAATCAAGGAAAATGTTGAAACCATCTAGGGGTACAGGTAGGATAAGTGGGTGGCCACCAATATCCACCTAGATAAATCCTCGCCCCTTACGAAGCAATGGTCCCCATTGCATGTAGCGCCTCCCTAGAGAGCCACTTGCCCTGGTGAAGGAGTTCGCCTACCTTGACAACTCGATATAGCTAGATACTTTGCTAGTGAGTGTTATTGATATGTGTGTCCATGATCCTATCAGTCATGGCATGTTTAATGCAACTTGAGTTGAGCTTTGTTGGTGTCAGCTACTCAGCAATGTTTGATGTGTCTAGCAATGGGGGGAAGTATGGCTGCAACCAGTCCACATTGAATACTAGATGCGGGCCAAGGAATGGTGGAACTATGATCTTGAAAGAATCATCTCCTACAACCTTAATAATGTTATAAGGCCCATATTGGAGTGAGCGAAACTTGTGATGGCTTCCAGCGAGAAGCTTCTTCTGCAAATGTAACCAAACTTTGTCACCCATCTAGAACTTGTGTGGCACACAATGCTCATCATGACGATGTTTATACTTAGAATTTTCTTTTTCCGATATGTCATGGACCTGTTGGTGGATGTACTGATTGTATTCAATAAAGCTAGTAGCTTTGTCAACTTTGAACTAGACATGAGACGAATCTTCCTGAGCAGTTGCAAGTAGTATAACAACATCAATGGAACATAGTGGTTGGAATTCCAACCCCACTTGAAAGGGGTTGTGTCGAGTTGAGCCGTGGAGACCTCTATTGTAGATGTGTTATACATAGGGGAGGATTTCCTCCCATGTACGTGGATGCTTCGAGTTGTACATGCGTAGGATGTGCATGATCATCCTATTGATGACCTCTGTTTGGCCATTAGTTTGAGGGTGGAAGTTTGTCGACTTAGTGAGCTTGGTATCCAACACCAACTATAGGCTTGACCAAAATTTACTTAGGAACCTACTATCCCGATTTGAGATAATAGCTGTGGGATTCCAAAGTGTACCCATACTCGTTCAAAGAAGAGTTTGGCAATGACTTCTGTTGTGATACTCTACTTGTAGGTTGTAGTAATGGCCATCTTAGAAAATCTATCAATGACCACGAAAACATAGTCATTTACATACTTGGTAGAAGAAAGGCGTGACATGTAATCAAGGGAGATGGATTCCCAAGGCTAGATAGGAGTAGACAAAGGAGTATATAGGCATTACCTCTTGATTGTAGTTTTGGCAACTACGCAGGTAGTCCAGGATCTGATGTAATTCCCAACATCTTGTTGAAGATTCAACTAATAAAAATACTTTTGCAACACTACCATTGTTTTTTCTACGCCAAAATGTCTAATGACCCGATAGTAGTGTGCCTCCCAAATCATGTTGGTGTGCTCACTTGAAGGAACATAAAGGTCTAAGTCAAGAATGATAGTAACTTGTAGTTGTATGCATTTCTATTATTATTTTATATTATATATCCCGATGATTATGCTATATGTTGTTGATGAGTACGTTATAGGTTAACTTGTTGATTATTATATGATAGTTAGCTTGACGACTCGATTTTATGTTGTTGATGAGCATGATATATAGCTTATTATTGTTATGTGCTATTAACTTGATCATTAGGGTTACTTCATTGAGATCTTGATGTTGTAATTTTGATTGGTCATATGCGTGATGGTTATGTTCACTGCATTGAAGATATTGATGTTATATGTATTGTGCTAACCTGGTTTTACATGTGCAGATGGTTATGGTTGTGAAAATTAGGTATGAGCTGACATATTTGTGATATCGTGTCGTACTAATATAGATTGATCATACATATGTGATTGTTATGTGAATGGCAAATGCTTATGAGCATATGACGTGAACATGTTAGTTAGTTACTGTTACGGATATCATGATTTATGTTTGAGTTGATATGTTGTGAAGTTGTATCATGCTGACCTAGCTTTACTATGTAGACAAGATAGCCTCCTCTGATATACATTAAGGTATGGGTTTTCTTATGTCGTATATTTGGTGCTTGGTTGTTTGATTATGACATCTATTCAGTGTTTGAGTGTTTGGTGCCTAGTTGATTTATTTAACATGGTATGTTTGCAAGTGGTTGAATGATTGATGAATTGCTTAATATGAGTATGTGTTCAAATGATTTTATTTTAAGATGATTGTACTAACATGTATGTGTTGAGATAGTTGATATGTACTTGAATATAGTTGATAGTTGTAGCATTATGTCTAATGACTATGGATTATGACATGATTGTTTGTAAAAGCTGATTTCAAATTGATAAATATGATTGTCTTGATATTTAGAACATGTGGTTGACATGTGTAAGCATGATGCAGGGAGTTGCATGGCAAGACAGGCTACCATGAAATCTTGAAGAAGGCTTGGGTTGAGCTTTCCTTGGGAACCATGGGAATTGAGTCATGGTGTTTGTTGTTAGCTTTGTGATTTTTGTCTTCTATGAATTGTTGAGCTTGATTTGCGGCTTTGTTTATGTCTAGTGTATGGCCATACCACTTTGTTTGCAGAGTCATGTTGTTATTGGTTTTTATGGTCTTCTTCTTGTTTGTTTCTTGTCATGCCTTTTTTATGTTTTGAGTCTTTGGATATGGTTGGGAAAGAGGAAATTTGTTGGAAATTGGGAGAGATTTGTGGTACCCAACCAATGATATAAGACCTAGATGAAGCTTTGTGCATGAGTAAGCACAGCGGAAGGTAAGATTATGACAATTGGTTGGACTGGTTGGGTCCATTGTGCTAAATGGATAGTAGCGGTGCAGACACAAGAAATGTAACCAGAAAAGGTAAAGTAAATGGATCAGTAGTGTCATATGCTTTGGATATGTTGGGAACTATTTCTCTCAATTATTATGCATAAATAAATAAGTTCTCTTAACGTAGACCTTATGTTATCTGGTAATTATTTTATGATCATGATTATGTTGAAGTTTATATATATGTATACATGTATGAATGTATGTCATTGTCTAACAGGATCATGATTGTTTTATGCTGACGTGTATATATGTATGTGTGTATCCATGTATCTATGTTACTATATAACAGGGTTGTCAGGGATCATTCTTGTGGAGGAATGATTGCTTATGCAGGAGAAAGACATGAAGAGGTTCCTGGTCTTATGAGGAATCAATTGGGAAGAGTAATCACGACAAATATACGAGGTCAGTATCATGTGGATATGATTGGGTATTGTATACTTGTATTATGCCTATGTCTATGTTATAATAGGTAATGTTGAAGGATACATCAACAAAGTGAAAGTAGTGTGGTCTGCGGCATGCTAGGATAAGCATGGATGAGATACTGAAAGCAAGGTTTCTTGGTAAGGAAAGTGTGGTTTTGGATGTGTGGTACTATTGTTAAGCATACATTGTATATGTTGTACATGTTGCATCTATGATGTTTGCACTTATGGTGTTTTGTATACATAGCATGTGTACATGTTATTTATGCAATGTTATGTAAAGGATGGTACAAATAGGGTTGTGAGAATATTGCATATGGGGTGTTGTATACATATTGTACTGTCTTCATGATGTATATGTGGTGTGTGTGCATATGGTGCTCTGTGCATGTTGCATATGCAATTTTGTGTACGGATGATGCTATGTACATGTTGGATATGTAGTGATATGTACACTTGGTGTCGTGTGCATGTTGTACATATGGTGCTATGTACAAATGGTGTTGTGTGGATGATTGTACAAGTGGTGCTGTGAGCATGTGGTGTCGTGTACATATTGTACATAGGGTGCTACAAGTATGCGGTGCTATGTACATGTCGTGCATGTGATGCTATGTACATATAGTGTCACGTACACATCGTGCATGTGGTACTGTATACATGTGGTATTGTGTTCACGTTGTACAGTGGTGTAGTGTACATGTGGCATTGTGTACACGTTGTGTAGATGGCGCCGTGTACATGTGATGTTATGAACATTTTGTGCAGGTGGTGCAGTGTATAGGTGGTATTGTGTACATGTTGTACATATGGTACTAGTGTATGTGTGGTATTATGTGCATATCATTCATGTTGTGTTATGGGCATGCGGTATTATGCATCATGTAGTCATGGTATTGCAGCGTGTGTACCTGTTGTGTAGTACTTTGTGTAGGTACATGCATTGGGTGGTATTTCACATCGAATATAGATGGATGCATTGTATTGTATACACTGGGTGTAGGTGTATGTGTTGTATGTCAAGCGTAGATGCATGTATTGCACGGTGTGGTATGTCGTGTGGTTGTATGTGCGTGATGCACACTATGTGTCTATGCACATGGTTGAGGATAATGCACTAGGTGTTTGTTGAGTGTAGCAACCAATCGAGAGTGCGTATGGAACAAAGACAAAGGTAGAAGCTAAGGATTGAGGAAAGGATAAGTATCGTCATTTTATTTCAATTTTATTATGCATGTGATTTATGACTATGGTATATGATGGTTACATGTGATCTATGATTTTTATTTATGATGGTTACATGTCATTTATGATTTTGATGGTTATGTTTGAGCTAACTTGATGTCATATTTTTATACATGTTGACTTGGTCAAATATACTAGTTTGGCTTGTTGTGAGAGGAAGCGAACATGATTGCAAATGTACCGTATTGACGAGCTACCAATGAGGTATGATGTGAATTTATTTTAATTTATTTTAAAACTGATGGAATTTATGTGCATGGTATAGGAATCATGAACATGCCTGGTTGGGTAGTTGAAATCAATTACCAGAATTAGCAGCTTGATATGGTGGTTTGGTGGTTGCTTATGGTGGTTTGGTAGTTGCTTTATGATGGTTTAGTATTTGATTTATGTTGGTTTAGTATATGCTTTATGGTGATTAATATATGCTTTATGATGGTTGATATATGCTTTATGATGATTTGATATGTGTTTTATGTTGGTTGATACATGCTATATGATGTTTTGATATATGCCTTATGATGTTTTGATAAATGCTATATGATGATTAGTGCATGATTGATATATGTTTGGTATATGATTTGGCATATGTTTTGGTATATATATTTTGATGTTGTTGTTGTATGTACACCCATGTATGGATGTAAATACCATAACCAGATGTGTTATAATGCTCCACTATGTGGTATGGGTGTTATGTTATTATACTATCATGTGGTTATGTTATCATGATGTTATGATGTCATATCAGTTTTCTTAAGCAAAAGGATAATTGTAAATAACGTAATGAGCTGTGTTAGAAAGCTCCACTATGCAGTATGTTTTCATGTCGTTATGATGTTATTTCTTGAGTAGATCTTTCATTATAAATACTGCATCGAGATGGGTTATAAAGATCCATGAGTAGTATGTCTTCTTTCAGTAGGCTGCTGAGGTATATGTGTATTGAACACCAAGGACAGTGTTCCCCCGAGGGGGAGGGTTCTGTAACATCCCTAGCGAAAATTCCATGTAATAAATGTTAAAAACAATAACCACAGATGACTAGAACATGTATTCCAAGCTGACCTAAGTCTAGAATAGTTGTTTGTGAGGGGAATGAAGCAAAATGACATGAACAGGCTGGCAAGTTGTTGAAAAACCAATGAAGCCTATGTACTTGATAGTGCGAGACATGCTACTAAGGATGGCTGGTAGGGAGGCTCCAAAACAAAGCTAAGGCAAAATTTTGGAGCGTGGTTGTAGCCACTACAACAACTCTTTAAAAGTGCAATTTTCCTTTATAATTTTTCTCCCAATCTCACCATGGAAAAGCTTGCTTTTCCTACACCAAGTTGCACCCCATTTATATATTACAAAATTTATATTCTCACAATGTAAAAGTTTTCTTTTCCTACACTAAGTTGTTTAGTACCTACCTCTTATGCAAAAAGTAGACAACCCTTACGGGGTGACATTATCATATAACATAGTTATATTAAGTTCATGATTTAAGCACCACAACCTTGTGGAGAGGGAATCAAATTGTTAATAGTATTTCGGTACATGATAACATAGTTTTATGAAAAAAAGAGATGACAACAATTAAATAATTAAACAATAAAAAATATTCTCATTACTAAAATGTATTAATGGAAACATGTGAAAAACATTATTATTATAAAAAACACATTGTTATTACAAATAATAGAACAATTAATAGAAAGGAAGCAATGAATGATTATAGGTTAATAAATATTTATTGTTAAAAATAGTATGATAATGAATGGAAAGAAAATATTAATTATGGAAAAATCCATATATTTATTTTTTTTGGAAAAGAAAATATTAATTATGGAAAAAATCATATATTTGATTTTTTTGGATAGCTAATTTATGAGTACATTTTTTAAAACAATTTTTAATTCTAAGAAATTGATTTTAAACGAGATAAAATTAGTTATTCACCAACAAAAAATTAGAAATTCAAATTTTAAATTCAAAAATAATTTTCAATTTCTAAAAAATATGAAAAGAAAATATTAATTATGGAAAACTCCATCTATTTAATTTTTTTTTGGAAAAGAAATATTAATTATGGAAAAAATCATATATTTGATTTTTTTGGATAATTAATTTATGAGTACATTTTTTTAAACAATTTTTAATTCTAAAAAAATGATTTTAAACCACATAAAACGCCATTCCCCAGTCAAAAATAGAAATTCAAATTAAAAATTCAAAAAATAATTTTCATTTTGGTTTTTAAATTTTTTGGCAATATCATGAATTGCTTGTGAATTTTAGTTATACAAAATTGTGAATTTTAGTTGTTTAAAAATAATTTTTGAATCCCTTGCATTTTTTAATGCATAAGTATATAAAACACTATAAAAAATCTCAAAAACACTAGAATTTTAGTTATACAAAATTGTGAGTTTTAGTTGTTTAAAAATAATTTTTGAATCCATTGCATTTTTGAATGCATAAATAGATTCAACACTATAAAAAATTCCCCTAAGATACTAGAATTCTAGCTCAAACTTACAATTCCAAGAAATCCCCACTAAATTTCAAATAAAATTGATTGGAAAACAAAAAAAAAAAACTACAAAAAAATGTTTAAAAAAATGTTTCATAAGAATGTATTTAAATAAAATGTGTTAAGTAAAGTCTCCATAACACTACTAAAACATCAAAAATTAAATGTAACAAATTATATGATTATATATATAATTAATTATTAAAAAATTGATATTCTAATAAACTTAAGAAGTTAAATAAAATATAAGCAATTCCTTTTTGAATGACTTTTAGATTGTGAATTTGTGATGGACCATCCTTTGAGTTCGTATCCTACATCAAATAAACACATGAATGCATATACCAAACTATTACAGACATATTTTCATTGCACAAAATAAACACAATGAAAAGCTTCTAGGTCTTCTAGATATGATCAAAATAATTAATAGGAAATATCAGTGTCTTTTCAAAACAAATTCATTAGAGCGAGAAATACTCTCACAACAAATTCCATTTGAAATACGAACATTAAATAGAAATGTAATTAATTTAAGCATTCAAAGATAATCCAAAATTTAAATAAATCATTATGCATGAATATTCATTTCAATTATAAAACTAAAATAAGTATGCTAACATTCATATGAAAAAATAATTTGTTAATCCTGATTCTCAAATTCAATGGAAACATGGATGCATATAATAATATACTACACACAAATATCTGATACAACAGAATGAGATTGCGATTGGAAAAACAATTCCTTCAAATTATCAAAATTCAACTAATATAAGAATCTTGTGACTCATGACCCTTTTCTCCTTGAAGATAATCAAATATTTGTTTAAAATGACACTAGAGTTGAACTCTTAACCACATGTAATCGAAATACCTCCACTACATAATTAACCACACCCATGAGTGGAAATGTAGGAGAATCATTTTAAAGTTTGACTTAGAGACAAAATTCACATACATTGTTTCTTGAAATTTGTCCTCTTAGCTATTATGAAAGAGTCACCATTATTTTTAGAAAAGAGTTGTATTACATCCAAATGTTATTTTAGGTGTGACACATCACACCAAAATTTTTAGGTCATGTGAAATGGCACATGATTACATTTTTCACATGCAAAGTTTAAAGGGCCACAACAAAGCATAGTTTCCATAGTTTTCATTTTTGCACCGAAATTCTTTTTCCCTATATTGTGTTACACATAAAATATTTTTCCATGTGTCATATCACATCTAAAATCACTTTTCCCATGACACAATATGCATGACACCTAATTTATCTTTATTTTCACACAACATGTATAACATCTTGTTAATTTATGGTGGTAAGATTACTCGAAAGTTTATTTTTGTGTGACACATCACATTGCATTTAAAATTTCTTTCCATGTGAAACATTGCATGACTTCAAAAATTCTCTATTTTCACATTGCAATTCCTCAAGCTTTTCTTCATTGTCAAAAAAGGAAATTTCTAAAATAACTTCTTTTCATTTTTTATTTGTCACAAACTTTCCATCTCTATGACATGTCACATGTGACCGACATTTCCTCCTTTGTGGTGTATCAGACCAAATCTTTTTTCTCGTGTGATGTGTTGCATCTAAATATATTGGTAGTACATTTATTTGACCTTTGATATGATAGGTTTTAAAAATTTTAAAAGTGTTTCTAAAATGCAAAAGGATATTTTCGAATATATATAATTCTCATTAGCTCATTCGTGAATGAAAACTCCAAAGCTAACCAAACAATTCTTCTATTTGGCTCCCAAATTCAACTAACTAGCATTTGATAGCTATGCACTCCTTCCAATGACCTCATAGGTTTTTTTCCTTGCATTTATTTTATATACTGAAGGAGCTAATTATACGGGTGAGGAGATGGAACTTATTTTTTCAAATTAATGAAATGCCTTGATCTAATGATGAGTAGGTTTCGTTGTTTCTATGGTGGACAAGCTCCTTGAACCTAAATAGCAAATCAATGGGTGGGAACCCATGGCCACATATCTCAACCCTCTACCATTTGTTTGGGGACATACCAAAGGATTATGATGAAACATGATCCAATGTGAGAATGATACCTACAACAACCAAGTTCTTGATTCCCTTTTTCATAATTTTCTTGTTGTGCCAAATAACCTCTATTTTTTAACATATTGGATTGGCTATTATGCATGTTTAGAAATGGTGCAAGATTGCATAAGGTTTGAATTACACAATGATCTTGGATCAATCTTATCATATCTTTTGGGATTACCAATTATCTATACTACTAGTAATCAAGTTACCTTGTATCCAGAAATTCTAAGGAAGAAGAATGAAAGGTCCATGAGGTTAACATGGTACTTTTACCCTCATTGTTAGCTTAAGTGTGTGAGGTTTGGGTTGAATTTCCTAAAAAATAAGTGAGTTTTTATACATAACCCCTTTATCAAAACTACACAAGAACAATAATAAAAGGCTACCATTTAACCATAATAATGCTAATATAAATCTTAAGAGTGTATAATTTCAAATATATTCCAAGAAATTGTTAGCTTAAGGATTTAATTTGGCATGTAAGAGCACAAAATTATCAACTCATAGGTTCTTGAAATCTTCCAAAAACTATTCCATCTCATAAGACAAGTTTTCAATGATTTTTTATGCAACCACTCACTCTCAACTCTACTAATCAACTCAAAGGCCATGGAGCTTAATATCCAATTTCTTCGACAAAATTCACAACTTAGATATTAGATTAGACATGTAAAAATAAATATTTGTATCCTAGAGATTTTTAGTTTCTTCCAAAAAATTTACATATGGAAAAAGATCTTAACCTAATCAAAAACACACCCACTAACCCAATCAACCTCAACCTCCACCTCCCTCCTACAATTATAATGAAACATCATAACCAAAAAAACATATAAAAAAAAAAAACAAAATGTACAAAATTATATAAAGAAATACAAAAACTATAATAAATTCAAACAATTTATCACCTTATAGTTATTATAAATATTGAAAAGATATAATTAAAAAGATTATACTTCTATATATCATTGATGAATAACCATCCTTATTTGTGAGCAATGATATGTCCACTTATCTCTTTTCCTGTGCCTTTTTAAAATATATGATTGATAATTTTACATCATTGGTATTATAAAAAAAATGTAATTAAGCTCATAATGGATCACATTGACAAGTATCATATTTATTAATTTATACCTAAGATAGACCTCTAATCCCCCTAGCATGACTTAGAAATTGGAGATGACTTAGAAACTGGAAATTGAGAAAAAAAAAAAATCTTAAATATACATGTATATAGATGGGTATAACATGTGTCAAAAGTTCATTCTTGACAATCAATGAAACAAATTATGAAGGTTAAAATCTAAGTCAAAGGCTTAACTCTTTGAGCGGGAAGTGTGTGAAAACCAATCAGTTAAAAAAATATTTCTTTAACTTGTCTCTAATTTGAGGTTTATTAATTTAACTTTGAGTATTTGATAAAGTTAAAAATGCATGCCTCTTTATTTTGGATTTTTATCTTTTAATAAATTCTTCATATATTAATATTCTCTACTTTAAAATCTCTAATGATTTTTTTTTGTTCTTCCCTCACAACTCACGAAACTCCTAAATATGTGCATTAATCGTTCCTCCTCCTTTGAGAGCTAATTTTGTATTTCGTACACTACGTTCTACCCAATTTATATATTACAAAATGTATAATAAAAGGAATAAAACCATAATATATTTATGCATATTTTGTAATTCATTTAAAATGAAATTTGAGAATATGGTTAAGATTTATTATTCAATTATTATTTATTATTTTAAGTTAGGCATTTTGCATTATGTCAAATGAGAATTACATGGACCAAAAAAATTATGTTGCTAATTTATATGAAGGGAAACTAGACCAATAACATAAGTTCCGAGTCTTAAGATTATTAAGACCTTATCTAACCAAAGCATCTTGTAAATAAAAAATTATAAAAATAGCCTAGTTGTGCCAAACTCTTCACATACATAGACATGTGAAAACTAAAAGATCTACTAGCACTCCAAGCAAACAAACCAGTGAGTCATAACAATTATTGTGCAGAATCTCTAGGAATTCACATTGGCTGGTCTTTATCCTCATCCTAGGAGAAAGAGATGTTGGCTGACCTCGTGGCTACATTGGTTAGCTTGTGGTCTATTATACTCTTCGCTAAGACCTCTTGTACCTCCCTATGTTGCCTGCAATATTAAAATGTTGTTTAACCTTGTGCGGGTTTGCCATAATTGATGACGTGATGAGAGCACATGCCAAATCTAGTGAGTTGGCATCATATCAAAGCATGGAGAGAATACCTGCTCCTCAGCGCCCTCCTTGAGAATATTATTTGCAATAATTTTTATTATTCATTATATAAACTCTTAGTCTCAATTCTTCTTTCATGTCCTTTTTCATAATATTTAAACTTTAAACCTAATAGAAAATAAATATCACATAAACCAATAAATTTACACCTCATAATATTATTATTTAATTTATTTATTTCAGTATTTTCTTATATATTATAGAGTTGTTTATTTATTTTCTCTACATAATTAATAATTAAATAAAAATTACTAGGAATGTTTTTGCCTTTGGTTGCAATCGGACTCTAGAATTTTGCCAAAATATATATGTTTTTTGTCTTTTGAATTCGACTCTGATCAATTTTGGCAAGATAATGAATTTAGTCCGGCCATGTTTTCTGTGATTAAACCACACTAACATTATATGCGGATGAAAGAGATAAGAAAATAGTAAAAATACATAAAACAAAAATTGAACCACTCATCAATATTAGGGATAATTTTATTATAATAATAATAACTAGCATTTGCACCAGATGTTGCAAAGAAAACGCCGTAAGGCATAAAGTGCGGAAATCCACTTTGTAGATGACTCTATGCTCTCTCTAGAATTAGCCCAATCTTTGGATATGATGATGTGTTGGATTTGGCCCAAGTTCGAGAAAGCAGTGAGAATTATGTTCACCAAAGCATCTGTTAAGTTTCAAGCTGGGCATCTAGTATTAAGAAACAAGGTATAACTAAATCATAATTAACAATTACATCTAAATCAGGTGATTTTTTATTCAAACATGGATGGCATAACAATGTTAACAATGTGAACATGGAAGAACTTCTACAAGCTGGTGTTGAGACAACGCCCAGTCAACCCAATGGCAAAATGATTAGGTTCTAATGGATGTGCAGCAATCACAAGCGGATAAACATTGCCACTGCACATATAAATCAACACAAATCCAGAATCTTGCTTAGAATTAAAGACATTGACAGACATTTCAAATCTTGAACATCTAAAATATCTCAACATAAATGGGTGCATCAAGCAGGAAACCGTGAATCCTGAAGGCCTGAGATCACTGGAAGAAAAACTATGCATGGAATTTTGCTCAGAATTAAACAGATCTTTCATATCTTGAACATCTTAATTTTCTCAACAAAAATGCGCGTGTCAAACTGGAAACCCTGAATCTTGAAGATCTGAGATCACTGGAATACCTGATATAGTATATGATATGAAAAACCAAAGCCAAAGTCAAAACCGTCAATCGTTGTAACTCTTTGGAGCTGCACTAATAGCTGCCACACCCAGAGAAGAATTGTGTAGACGAGAGAGTGATGCCATGTGTGGTAATGGTCTTCCACATAATTTCCCGGTAATCGCAATAACTCTAGCGATCTGCACAACCCATACAAAGAAACACAAAAAAAAAAAAAGAAATTGTGACAGACACCAAAATAGTGCATAACCCACCAACACAGTGTAATGATTTTAAGAATTCCATCTTTCATAGAATGTTTCAATTAATATCAAATGGGAACGCTTAGAAACCAATAGAGCCTGCTAAACCAAAACCAACAGCATGGGCATTCAATAGTACAGTAGTAGTAACTAGAAATCCTAAACCAAACGCATAAACAAATAGCCCATTGTCCAGAAGAAAAGTCACAAGTCCAAAAGAAACATCCGTTGGGAGGAGCCTGCCTAATTTGGACAATTTCTGAATGCCTCTAAAATTTTTTGCTTACCATTCCGTGTACTAGCAGGATCAATCTCATTTTAGCAGAAAGAAAACCAAATAATTAAGACTGAAGGAAAAGGTTGAATGGCAAATATAAGTTTAAAAAGCCCACCTGAACTTCGCACCAGTACCCTAAGACAACAAATAAGAGTTTCGAAACTGAATAAAAAGCTAACTAGTTTTCATGAATTTTTGAAATGCTTTCAAACATGAAATGCATCGATTGCATTCCAAAAATGCCCTTCAATATTAATATCTCAAAGCTAAAACTAGCATTTGCACCAAATGCTGCAAAAGAAACGCCGTAAGGCATAAATTGAGGAACAATCACTACATTTTAATCGCGCCATATTACCGAGAAAATGAAAAAACCACGATTCTTTTATGTTATCGTAATTTTCACAACAATGAAATCAACACACTGATACCAAGCAAACACCTAGTTCCATAACATCCAGAGAAGCAAGAAGATGAGAAGAATGCTATACATCTAAGAATAGTTAGTCACAACACACTAAGTAGAATGCAATTATTGTTAGAATAGATCTAACAATGAATCCTTTAAAAAATTTATACCTTGGAGAAAAAGGATCCACACAGCTCTGGAGCCCTATACCATCTTATGGCAACATAGTCCTGCACTTCATCAAATATATACATCTTAAAAATGGGAAATTTACTAACTAAATTACAACAATCAAAATCAAACAGAGAATTCAACGGAAACCCTCTCAAACCAGATATAACAATATAGCAACTTATTAGATTTGGATCTGTATAATATAGATTTAAAATAGTATACCGTCGAGAAGATTTTTGTGGGCATGTCATTGGAGGCAACTCTTGTTAAGCCAAAGTCACATATTTTTAGCTTGCAACCAACATTTGCCAAAACATTCTTTGGTTTCAAATCCCGATGATACACATTTGCTACAAGAACATAAAGTTGACAAATTAGAGAATAGAATTCACATTTCTTCTTCCATACTAAGTTCCCTGAAATGGGAAGGTGCTTCACAATCACAATAGATTCTTAAAAACGTAGTTAAAACTTAACAGGAATATTTGAACAGGATCGATGTCCTAAACCAGATACCCTTTAGTACAGAAACGAGAAAGAAGCATATGCACTTCACAAAATACTAAAATATATATTTTTGGAAGTGAATAAAGCACAATTGCAATGTGCAACTGCTTGAAATGATTTGTAAATACAATGCATGGGGCAAATATAGAGATCAAAATTGTGAATCCTCAAATTGACTAACTCTTGCAGCTACAGATGAAAATTTGAGCATTTGAAGATTGAACCATTATTCTGAAGGATTGATTTCTAATCACTGAATCAAACTAAACTGGTTTGAGGGTTAATGAGCCACATATGTCAAATTGTGGTAAAAAAGCTGATCCTTAGACTTGTGAACAATTACAAAACAACAATGGGCCCCCTATGCCTATAGTGGACATTACCATGGTGAAATAAATAGGGACTTCAATCAAGAGTATAAATAGCTGATGTGCGAGAAAATGATTAAAATATTTATTGTTTAATAACTTGTATATTGCACTTGGATTGTCAATACATCTGTAATGCAGAAATACATAGAAAGAAAAGAGCATACAGAATGATCTCATGGTTAGGGACTTCAATCAAGAGTATAAATCGCTGATGTGCGAGAAAATGATTAAAATAATTATTGTTTAATAACTTGTATATTGCACTTGGATTGTCAATACATCTGTAATGCAGAAATACATAGAAAGAAAAGAGCATACAGAATGATCTCATGGTTCAGATTGTCTTATCTATAAAACTGGAGGAAGGCAAAAAGGAAATAAGCTAGCTGCTATACATACATATTAATTTTCACACAGTAATTATGCGTTAAAAAATAGTGAGAATAAATTAAAATTAGACAAAACCCCTGCAACATAAAAGCAAAAATCACAATCTTAACAGAATAGTAACCAAATATTGCCTACTCACATAAACAACCCATATATCTAGTGAATATAGTCAGCAATGAGCATGCATACACCCTTTCCCAGGTTTAAAGTTTAAACTTATTTAGAAATAAGAATATTAGCAAAAGAAAGCTACTGGTATGTATGTACTTCAGAGCTCGTAGAAGCTGGTACAAGAAAATAGATAATGTTTTGGTGTCAAGTCATCATTTGCCTTAATAACTTGGTGTAGATCTGATTCCATAAGTCCAAATACCACATAAATGTCTTTGAATTCCCGCCTAGAGGGCAGTAACATAATGTGCTTGATTTCAACAATATCAGGATGCAGCCTCAGAAGCTTAATTTCATGTAAAATCCGAGTTGCATCAGAAATATGTTCAAAGATATTTCCCACAGAATACCCACCGAAACAAATCTCTGCATCAATCTCTCCACCTCGTTCTGCCTGATTCTGTCATTTATTATTTCACTAGTCCTTCCTTCTTTCACTAGTGCCCATGCCCAATCCGCGATGCATTTTCTTCAAAAGGTACAATGAAAATATGGATATAATATTATCCATATATCCTCTATCCTGACAGAATTCTAGTGCTTGCTAACAAGAGGAGAAACAAGACTAACACGACACAGTTATTCATGGACAATGATGAGTCAAAAGAATGTTGGGGATACCTAAATGACCGGAAGAAACATACGCAACAGTCACCATCAGTAAACAAGCCAGTTAATGAACAAACTAAAACTGGAGATGAATCTGTTAGTTGTTTTGTTCTTTGCGGCCTTAACTAATTTATATTTGTCTTTATCCTTGGAATCTGTAACCATTTCATCTTGTTAGGTAAAAGAAAACTTCTTTATGCATGAGACTGTTTGTTAAAAAAAAAAACTTACATATTATAAAAGAAATAAGAATGATATTTCTGCATTACTGTTATTGATCTTTTAAATAGTTACATATTGATATTTCTGCATAACTGTTACTGATATTTCTTTTGTACCACGAAGGATAGATCACTCTCTGAAGTGTGCACCAATTTTTTCTTACAAGGTAGGACAGTGATTATTCTTTGCAGTCTTACCTGGTTTCTTTTGTACATGAGAAGCTGATTCTTTTGTACAGGAGACGAGAGGACATGTCATGCTCTTGTTCCATGGCATATATAACTGATTTTTTTTCAAAGCGGTTCACATTGCAGGCTTATGGTAACTTATTTCAACATAGCATAGTTGTAGCTGCGAGTTGCAGTGAGCCGTGGAGTTGGTGTGGGCTGGGGTTGATTTTGTTGTTGCAGCTATGTTCAAAGTTGTTTCAGGTGGACTCAGTGTGGGTTGCCTCTTCACCAAGAAGAGAGCTCGAAGCCCAGCCAATGGCTCTGCGGGAGAAGGAGAAGAAGGAAGGCTACCGAACAAAGAATAGAGGAGCTAAGTCTTTACATTGTTGTTGCATCTATGTGGGTCATGGAGTCGGTGTGGGCTGCCTCTTCACTAAGGAGCTGAGAACAAAGCCAAGAGCCAAGCCAATGCATATGCAAGAGAGGAACATGGCTCAGGCTTAGCATCCAAGCCCATCGGTAACTAGTTCATAGAGTAGCATAACACATTTCATATTTACAGGGTTTCTAAACCTTCTCATATGCTACCAAAATTTGTATTAGATAGGGTTTCCCTTTTTGGAAATCACATATAAAACTATTGTGGTTGGTGTCAATGCTTCTCTTTGAAGTAGCAACAAGTGAGCTTGGATTCATATACAATAAATATCAATGTCTATACATTGGAAAACCACCACTAAAATCGAGTCACATTAAAAGATTACAACTCTTCGAAGGGAAGTTTGAAGATATGATCCTCAAAAGGCAACCAAGAATCATTACAAGGAAGCCAAATTTACTTGGCCCTTTGTTCATAAGAATCACTAGTCGAGGATTACACAAAGGAGCCCAAACCTACCAAGACGTTTAAAAAAAATCAAATGACGGTATAAGTCAATGTCATTAGGCACACTAAAGCGTCTTGAGCGCACACTTTCATGTGAACAAACTACTTTGTATACAAAACATCTTGCCATGGGTGCCGGTACAGGGGTTGTTTCAAGTTTTCAACTCCTTCTAGTCAAATGTGTGCAAAACCACAAATGCAATGAAAATTTGGATATAATATTATGCCATATATCCTCTATCGTGACAGAATTCCAGTACTAACGAGACACAGTTATTCATGGACAATGATCAATCAAAAGAATGTTGGGATACCTAAATGACGGAAGAAATATAAGCAACATTCAACGTAAGGAAACAAGCCAGTTAATGAACAAACTAAACCTGAAGATGAATTTGTTAGTTGCGTTGTTCTTCGCTACCTTACCTAATTTCTTTTTGTACAGGAGAGGTCAGGTCGTGCTCTTGTCGTCGGCATCTGTAACCATTTCATCTTGTTACGTCAAAGAAGCCAAGAAATAAATAGTAGCTAATGAATGGAGGAACTGGTATGTTGAACATATGAGGATCAAGCGAGAATACAAGGCCTAAGAGCAGGCTGAACTATAAAGGAATTAGGTGAAATGGAGAGGAGGAAGGGACAAGAAGTTGTGGCTATGGATCAAACTAAAGCAGCTAAGGATGAAACAAAGAGACGAGCAGAGGAAAAGGAGGATTTGGTTTCAATCCGACCGACAGTTCATCATTCATGGAGGATAAACCATGTCAAAGGAAATAATGGAATCAATTTTGAATAGCGTTTCAACTGTGTTTAGGCTTATGTCAGAGCTTGAAGGCAGAGTTGAGATGGTTTCAAAATTACTCCACCTCATCCAATGCCATACTTCCTGCTCCATGAAACGATAATGAAACAATAATATGAACTAAAACATGCACAATTAAAGTAATCCACAATCTACACGTCATGGATACATTGACTAGATTTCATTTGCACATTTTATGATATTAAAAGAGAGAAATACATGAAATTAAATTTTAGACATTGAAGAATCTTCTTAATGCATGATAAGGAAAACACATACATATGCATCTGTGTAATTTGGAGGTCCGATCGGTATAAAACTATGGTTTTGGTAGCCTTTAACCACCAAACTAAAAACAAAGAAGATGTCCATAATTATGTTCATGAATACGCTGGAAAGTTACCATCATCTGCTGCAATCCTGCTCGCCTTCATTGGTTTCATGTCCCCAGATCTTTTATCTAGATCCTATGAAGGAAGTAGAAAAACGTTGTCACAAATCCCGAAGGAATCGTTTCATTCGTCTGTAAGGAAAGAAATTCCATGATGCATCAGTGGAAAAGGTCTGTGAGGAATTTCAGGGTCTCCGCTTCTTCCCCCAACATCTTCATGACCTCCACCATTCCAGGTCTGAACGTCAGTCATATGGAGGGTCAGTGAGGGGCGATATTTCATTTCCTTACCTTCAACAGCTTCAAATTTGAAGAAACGTACAAGCACAACAACAAAAATCTTCATTTGCATGTATGCAAAGTCCTTCCCAAAACAAATGTGAGGCCCAGCTTGTAAGTCAAGCAAGAGATCTTATCTATTTCAAGAAATTATCATAGGTACTTTTTCAAAAGATTAAGCATCAGGGTTAGGGCACTTACCTGAAATGCAGCAAATTTGAATGGTGACAGGGACTTAGAAACTCCATTCTCATTCCATATCTTAGGCCTAAATTCCTTTGCATCACTGCCCCAAGAGGTATTTCATTCTTCCCATTGAGTAAGGGACATAGCTCATCATATCACCATTCTTGATTTTGAATCCATCAGGAAGAATGCCAATCAGAAACTATCCCGATGTCATCAGAAACTACATACTTTGCATCCTGCAGATTGTGTTTAAACTCCTTTGCATCACTGCCCCAGAGGTATGTCATTCTTCCCATTGAGTAAGGGACATAGCTCATCACATCACCTTTCTTGATTTTGAATCCATCAGGAAGGATGCCAATCATAAACTATCATGATGTCATCATAAACTACATACTTTGCATCCTGCAGATTGTGTTTAGTCAATTTGTGATGAGCCATACACTTTGATCTTGAAATCAATACTAAATGGAGAAGGATCATCAATACAGGAGGCATTTTATTCAAAAGGTACAATGATATCTGCACTTCTAATTGAAGGATTTCTGCACTTCTAATTTAAGCATAGGAATCCAAAATTCAAATGACCTTATCCATATTTTTGTAAAAGATAAGGCATAGAAGAAATTGGTTTGGGCAAACTCACAAATGTAATGAAAATATGGATATAATATTATGCCATATATCCTCTATCCTGACAGAATTCTAGTGCTTGCTAACAAGAGGAGAAACAAGACTAACACGACACAGTTATTCATGGACAATGATCAGTCAAAAGAATGTTGGGGATACCTAAATGACCGGAAGAAACATACTCAACAGTCACCATCAGTAAACAAGCCAGTTAATGAACAAACTAAAACTAGAGATGAATCTGTTAGTTGTGTTGTTCTTTGCGGCCTTAACTGATTTATATTTGTCTTTATCCTTGGCATCTGTAACCATTTCATCTTGTTAGGTAAAAGAAAACTTCTTTATGCATGAGACTATTTGTTAAAAAAACAAACTTACATATTATAAAAGAAATAAGAACGATATTTCTGCATTACTGTTATTGATCTTTTAAATAGTTACATATTGATATTTCTGCATAACTGTTACTGATATTTCTTTTGTACCACGAAGGACAGATCACTCTCTGAAGTGTGCACCAATTTTTTCTTACAAGGTAGGATAGTGATTATTCTTTGCAGTCTTACCTGGTTTCTTTTGTACATGAGAAGCTGATTCTTTTGTACAGGAGACGAGAGGACATGTCGTGCTCTTGTTCCATGGCATATATAACTGATTTTTTTTCAAAGCGGTTCACACTGCAGGCTTATGGTCACTTATTTCAACATAGCATAGTTGTAGCTGCGAGTTGCAGTGAGCCGTGGAGTTGGTGTGGGCTGGGGTTGATTTTGTTGTTGCAGCTATGTTCAAAGTTGTTGTGGGTGGACTCAGTGTGGGTTGCCTCTTCACCAAGAAGAGAGCTAGAAGCCCAGCCAATGGCTCTGCGGGAGAAGGAGAAGAAGGAAGGCTACCGAACAAAGAATAGAGGAGCTAAGTCTTTACATTGTTGTTGCAGCTATGTGGGTCATGGAGTCGGTGTGGGCTGCCTCTTCACTAAGGAGCTGAGAACAAAGCCAAGAGCCAAGCCAATGCATATGCAGGAGAGGATCATGGCTCAAGCTTAGCATCCAAGCCCATCGGTAACTAGTTCATAGAGTAGCATAACACATTTCATATTTACAGGGTTTCTAAACCTTCTCATATGCTACCAAAATTTGTATTAGATAGGGTTTCCCTTTTTGGAAATCACATATAAAACTATTGTGGTTGGTGTCAATGCTTCTCTTTGAAGTAGCAACAAGTGAGCTTGGATTCATATACAATAAATATCAATGTCTATACATTGGAAAACCACCACTAAAATCGAGTCACATTAAAAGATTACAACTCTTCGAAGGGAAGTTTGAAGATATGATCCTCAAAAGGCAACCAAGAATCATTACAAGGAAGCCAAATTTACTTGGCCTTGTGTTCATAAGAATCACTAGTCGAGGATTACACAAAGGAGCCCAAACCTACCAAGACGTTTAAAAAAAATCAAATGACGGTATAAGTCAATGTCATTAGACACACTAAAGCGTCTTCAAACTACTTGGAAACGAGCGCACACTTTCATGTGAACAAACTACTTTGTATACAAAACATCTTGCCATGGGTGCCGGTACAGGGGTTGTTTCAAGTTTTCAACTGCTTCTAGTCAAATGTGTGCAAACCCACAAATGCAATGAAAATATGGATATAATATTATGCCATATATCCTCTGTCGTGACAGAATTCCAGTACTAACGAGAGACAGTTATTCATGGACAATGATCAATCAAAAGAATGTTGGGATACCTAAATGACCGAAGAAATATAAGCAACATTCAACGTAAGGAAACAAGCCAGTTAATGAACAAACTAAACCTGAAGATGAATCTGTTAGTTGCGTTGTTCTTTGCTGCCTTACCTGATTTCTTTTTGTACAGGAAAGGTCAGGTCGTGCTCTTGTCGTCGACATCTGTAACCATTTCATCTTGTTACGTCAAAGAAGCCAAGAAATAAATAGTAGCTAATGAATGGAGGAACTGGTATGTTGAACATATGAGGCTCAAGCGAGAATACAAGGCCTAAGAGCAGGCTGAACTATAAAGGAATTAAGTGAAATGGAGAGGAGGAAGGGACAAGAAGTTGTGGCTATGGATCAAACTAAAGCAGCTAAGGACAAAACAAAGAGACAAGCAGAGGAAAAGAAGGAGGATTTGGTTTCAATCCGACCGACAATTCATCATTCATGGAGGATAAACCATGTCAAAGGAAATAATGGAATCAATTTTGAATAGCGTTTCAACTAAGTTTAGGCTTATGTCAGAGCTTGAAGGCAGAGTTGAGATGGTTTCAAAATTACTCCACCTCATCCAATGCCATACTTCCTGCTCCATGAAACGATAATGAAACAATAATCTGAACTAAAACATGCACAATTAAAGTAATCCATAATCTACACGTCATGGATACATTGAATAGATTTCATTTGCACATTTTATGATATTAAAAGAGAGAAATACATGAAATTAAATTTTAGACATTGAAGAATTTTCTTAATGCATGATAAGGAAAACACATACATATGCATCTGTGTAATTTGGAGGTTCGATCGATATAAAACTATGGTTTTGGTAGCCTTTAACCACCAAACTAAAAACAAAGAAGATGTCGATAATTATGTTCATGAATACGCTGGAAAGTTACCATCATCTGCTGCAATCCTGCTCGCCTTCACTGGTTGAAGATGTCGATAATTATGTTCATGAATACGTTGGAAAGTTACCATCATCTGCTGCAATCCTGCTCGCCTTCACTGGTTTCATGGCCCCAGATCTTTTATCTAGATCCTATCAAGAAAGTAGAAAAACGTTGTCACAAATCCCGAAGGAATCGTTTCATTCGTCTGTAAGGAAAGATATTCCATGATGCATCAGTGGAAAAGGTCTGTGAGGAATTTCAGGGTCTCCGCTTCTTCCCCCAACATCTTCACGACCTCCACCATTCCAGGTCTGAACGCCACCATAACGTGGGCGCACAGAATACCCACCAAAACAAATCTCTCCATCAATCTCTCCACCTCGTTCTGCCTGATTCTGTCATTTATTATTTCACTAGTCCTTCCTTCTTTCACTAGTGCCCATGCCCAATCCGCGATGAGATAATGGGAGGCCGACTCCGCAGTGGTGTCCAGAGCTTTTCTGCCGCTCATGATCTCCAACAGTAGAACCCCATAGTTATACACATCACTTTTATCAGTGAGTTGGCTGTAGAGAACATATTCGAGGGCCAAGTAGTCGTGTGTACCTGCTACCCTTGTTGTCAAACGGGATTCTCATGTATCTTCTTTAGTCATGATCCTCACCAAACCAAAATAGGAAACACGAGCATTCATATCGTCATCTAATAGAATTTTAGAGGACTTGATGTCTCAGTGATAAATTGCAGGCTGGATTTTTTCATGGAGATACGCCACCACCTTGGCAGTCGCCATCAGGATATGCCTGCGTTGTGGCCAGCTCAAAGGTTGGGCCATGGACTTTCCTCCAAACACATGGTCATTCATATTGCCATTATGCATGTAATCATATATCAGAAATAGATGATGCCCTTCCCTTTCGTCGTTGGCGAAGTAGCAGCCTCTCAAAACGACCAAATGCATGTACCTCGTGTTGTTGATCATCTCCACCTCGTTCAGGAATTCGGAATCCCCTTCCGGACTGCAGTTTCTGATTCTCTTCACCGCGATCCTTCGATCGTCATCAAGCGTTCCTTTGTACACTGTATTGAAGCCCCCTTAGCTGATGAGATTTCCATCACTGAAATTATCGGTGGCAATCTTGATCTCCTAAATGTTGAACCACATTTTCTTGGCCTCCACATCAATTTCGGCCTTCAGCTTCTCCATCTCCTCTAGCTCTTCCCTGAGAGGATTGAACAGAGGCAGCACGGTCTCCATAATTCTTCCGACCTGCAAAAAAAAATGAGGCAAAAGTGTTAGAAACCCTAACAAGAACAAGAAGTTAGAAACCCTAACGAAAACAAGAACTTCTAAACCAACAAAAGCTTACCGTCGAATTCAGTACCTGCTCGGGCCGGAGATACACACAATCGCCCACAATGAAAACCTGACCGGATTTATCAAGCGATTTCACAACTTCATGCTCCTCACCCGTGGAGTCCATACAAATCTGCAATAATTCTTTACGAGAAATACATGCATTGGGAATCTGGCGCAGTGTTCTTTTAAGGTCATCCATCTGGACGAGCCTCAGCAGTCGCCTCTTTTCCTCCGCAGACATCTGTTTCCCCAGCGGATGGAAATCCAGACGCAGGTGGTCTCATGCAGTTCTATTCAAATTTTTCATTTCATCTGCCCAGCAACAGTCTATCTGCAGCAACTGTCTATCTGCCGGGTCTCATTGTATCCCTGTCTAATCAATTTGATGGATGAGATTATTTTCATCATCTAACACTTAAATCAAAGGCTCAGAAATGTACACGTAACTCAAGAGGAAAGTTAATTTGAAATAGAAACGCCTTACGGAGTAATAAGTTTGAGGGGCAGCGGAGACCAACCTCGTTTTTTAATCGCGTGTTCTCACGGCGCAATTGTTGCATGACAGATCGTCCGCACTTGTAACATGTAGAATTCGAAGTGACCGGTTCTCCCTTCGAAGTCTCTCGTTATCGTTCCTCAACGCTCTTTTCCTCTTTTCCTCCGCAGACATCTGTTCCCCCGGCGGACGGAAATCCAGACGCAGGTGGTGTCCTGCAGTTTTATTCAAATTTTTCATTTCATCTGCCCAGCAACGGGGTCTGATCGTATACCTGTCTAATCAATTGGATGGATGAGATTATTTTTATCGTCTAACACTTAAAGAAATGTACACATAACCCAAGAGGAAAGTTGATTTCAAATAGAAACGCCTTACGGCATAAAAACGCCTTACCGCGTAATAATTAATGTTCGCTCACGAAGAAATAGTCTGTTGAACTTACAAAGTAAATGACAGAAGGCCTATTGTTCTCCAACATGGAGTGACAAAAATTATGAAAAGGAAATTACATATATATAGCAGCTAATGCAGATATCGTAGATGTTATATCTGTGCATATATGAAGCCATTACATCCTCGCCATCATTGTGTGACTGCCATCCCTCTCAGCCCAACCTGATTGGTGATGTTGAAGAAACCCCTTCTCGTGTAAGCTGGCCACAGTGTCAGCCAAACACTTGTTTATAGGCGTAAATGATTGTCCCAGATCCTTCAGCTTCTGATTGGAGAACTTGTATGGCTGCTTCCTTGGATTTTTTTCATCTGAACACCTGTGTGCATTAAGCTGGCTTCATTTAATATAGGTATTTATGGACCTAGCTTAGTTTGAACATAAATATATAGAGGTTAGTGGGTGCATACTTGGTAGGGAGGGGACAGCGAGGACATAGTTTGGCCAACATGTGGACTAGCTCTCCTCGGTGCAGGTTGCATTCTGCACATAAATATCTATGGCAACGCGTTGAGGGCGTTTCATATACTAAAATGTGAGCCTCTGCCACATCCCTCACATCCACATATGCCTGAGTTAAGTTTGCATACGTTTTGGCTGACCCTGATCACCATCATGTTTCATAACTATTATATCATAAATCCATGAAGTCTATTACAAACCGACGAATTATAAGATATATAAAAACATTACCCACCTGTTAAGTATTTCATGATATGAGCAGTGCTAGGGTTCATGGCGGAATGCAACAAGGGACCCAAAACCAGGCCTGGATTAATCACCACCAACTCTAAATTCCTTCTCCTTGCAATATCCCATGCAGATTTTTCAGCCAAGGTTTTTGCATAGCAATACCAATTCTGTAATGCACGAGAGAGGCAAATCAATTATTGGTCCATGATTTGTATAACCTTTTATCTTAATACTTGGTATAAGTAATGTTGTTAATTAAACCTTGGTTTGTACGCAGTAGTCCAAATCGCTCCAGCAGTCATCACGGACTATGACGAGTGGGTCTCTGTGAGGATTCATGTAAACCGCACCGATAGAAGACGTAAAGACAACGCGCTTGACCCCTGATTCTGCGCAGGCCTCCATCACATTCCTCGTCCCTTCCACTGCTGGTTCTATCACTTGCTCCTGCACTCAATATCAACTACATCCATCAAACTTATATAAAAAACAATGCTTAACAAGACCTAAAATTTTGGTTTTCAAGCCACTGTGGGAGTTATTTGTACCTTCATGTTCCGGATTATCCACAGTTTCCAGTTTAGTCTGTCGACGTTTCGAACCCCAACGGGGGTCCATCTTCAGGACACTTCTGAAAGATAGAAATGAAATGAACGAAAGATGAAAGATGATGAGAGAAGGAGCGGGAACCTGCTTATAAATACACAATGGAACCCTAAAATGAGAGCCGACACTACTATCCATTGTTTCAAGAAATTAATATATTATCATTTGAAATTTATTTTTATTTTTATTATTAAACTTAATTATTCCATTAATTAATAAATTTCTTATTATTAATATGATTATTATTATTAATATAATTAAAAGAAATAATTAATTATAATATTGATTAAAATAATACAATTATTAAAACCTAATCTAATGGCAAAATAATCATTTTAATTGCTTTAATTTTTATTTTTATTTACTGACAAGATTGCGAGAATATTAAAGAAGAAAAACATAGATACGCAATTTACAACATGTGGAACTTTAAGGCAGATGATGAAGTCAGTTAAGGACAACATAGATCGTCAGCAGCTCAAGGGAGTATACAAGATTGACTGCTCTTGTGGTAGTAGTTATATTGGGGAAACAGGCCGATCGCTGAAAGTAAGGCTTAAAGAACACGCAGCTGACATAAAGAATAACAGATCTCGTACGTCGGCCCTTGCAGAGCACTCATCCAAGACCAAACATCATATGTGTTTGGAAGACGCCAAGGTAATTGCAAGGGAGGACAATTATCAAAAAAGGAAAATGAGAGAGGCCATTGAAATTATGAAATTCCCTCGGAACCTCAACAGGGACAATGGAAGTGAAATCAGTGGGAACTGGTTGCCCCTGATCAGACGAATTACCCCCTCGAAGCCCGTGGAAGCTCAAGATCAATAGACCTTCCGATCAGGAGCTCTATCTAATAATTAATTAATTAATCATCACAATCTTTTAATTTTAATTTTATTTAATTAATCATATTAATTTAATTTAATTTAATTAATTATATTAATTAAATTAAATTTGATTAATGTCTTAATTAATGGAATTAAAATTAATCTTAGGGTTAAATTTAAATTTAAATTAATAGGGTTAAAATGAATCTAATTACAATAGTAAAAATATATAAATTATTATAAAAAATTAATATAATCAACTTAATATAGTTTTATAGAAAATAGGCTTAATTAATATTATATATAAAAATATTAAATAAATTATTAATTGAAATTATTAATATAAATCAATTAAATAGTTTATAGAAAATAGGCTTAATTAATATTATTATAGAATATTAAAATAAATTATTATTAAATTAAATAAATTTATTAATTTA
>APFE030265828.1:51085-72512 GCA_000404065.3 Pinus taeda | reverse complement strand
TCTCGGTTTGAAAACTTTCAGGGTAAGCTTCGTACACGGTGGCTTGGACCATATGAAGTAGATGATGTTTTCCCAAATGGAATGGTAAGACTTTTAACAATTGATGATGCTAAAACACCTCTGCTAGTCAATGGCCATAGGCTCCGTCTATATCAACGCCCTGTTACTAAAGAAGATTTTAAAACTGCCTGCATGACTGATATTCATTATCTTTTTCTGGGGGAATCTTCTGCCCCTCACAACATTTAACTCTCTGCACTATATTTTTAATAATAGATTAGATATAGCACTAATAATCCCTGTCAAGGATTGGTATATTGTAATTGAATTTTGCAGATTCTGGAAAAGGCTCATTAAGGAGGACACATTCATCATAAGAAGACCTGAAGTCTCAAACACAGAAGTTGTTTCCATCAATATCCCTTCATTACGTCCATTATTCCATTATTCCCATTCCCACCATCCCTGAAATATTTTTCTTCAGTTAGTATTTCCCACTCCCTACTACTGAAATTACCCCCTATCAAATATTTTCCCCCCATTGGTTACCGACCTAAGTCATTTATACCATATCTCTGATTTTTTTTTCCCGTTGCTGAAACACCTGTTTCAGCAACGTATCGTTCATTTTTCCCGTTGCTGAAACACCTGTTTCAGCAACGTATCATTCATTTTCCCCGTTGCTGAAACACCTGTTTCAGCAACGTATCGCTCAGTTTTTTTTCCCGTTGCTAAAACGCCAGTTCAGCAACTAGTTATCATCAAAACATTATTTCTCTCCGCCATTTTATAAGCTTTTTGGTTCTCCACGACTATACTTCAGATCTTTTATGTGAAAAATTATTCAGCAATGATCCTATCCAATGATACTCCTGTTCTAAACCCCAGACAACTTATTCCTCCACGCACATTAAAGTTACTCTGAAGCAATCGATACTTCGAATTATTAAAAGGTAAAAATGTAAGGTATAAGGTTTTAATGTAATTCAGTTAAAAGTATATTAAAGAGAGGATTTTATTCATAATGACTAACAGATCTTCACACGCCCAATCATTATTACACCGTATGTAGGGGGGGAATTCCAAAAATAACGATAACTCTGCATTAATCAAATATCCTTCCCTTGTCATATCCACCACCGTCATCGCTACCTTGCAGACTCTGTTGCAGCAACTAGCGCGAGTTGGGGTCTGCATTTACTGTGTCTAGAGCCTCTGTGCGTAACTCAAAGCGATAGCCATGGGAGGGTCGGCCGTCAGACATGAGCCCGGCTCCGTAAGTCTTCTTCAATTGTTCCCCGAAGTATATCAGATATTCCAACAAGCGGGATGGACAGTTTATTTCGAAAGATTGGGTGAATTTGACCAGGAACAAGTCTTAGAGTTTGCACAAAACCTTCAAGACGACTTTTCAATGGTCCAAGGGGCTCGCATTTCAGTAACAGAGGAGGACATAGTTCAGGTATCAGGGTTGCCGGCTACAGGGACTCGCTGGTTCAGCAGAAAGAAGGTCATTCTTAACGCTCAGCAGGAATTTCTTCGTCCAGAGGAGCGAGTAGAACGTAGAGGGCGCGGGGTTAGTCTGCATTCACTTCCCCAACCATGGCCATCAGTGGCAGAGTTCATCAAGCATTATTTAACATGTGAAGGGCGCTACCAGGTAGTGTACAACCATGATTTCGTTTTAATGAATCATTTGAGAAATGCACAACTGATAAATATCCCCTATTATCTGCTTGGGTGTATTAAAAACATGTCTTATTATTGTAGACGTTCTAAATTCCCTTTATTATCCCTCACCCACCACCGGTTATGCCAGCTATTAATACAGAGGGGCCTTGCTCAGCAAAACCCCCCTTTGCATGCCCCACTTCCTGATCCCCAGCCATCCCAAACCCCCCATGAAGGACAGCAGGACAATACCCCAGTTGACCCAACAGCAGAATCTCCCCGCTTAGCAGAGTTAGCCGGCCCCACTATTTCCGTCCCTAGCGACGACCCTCTAACACCACTGTCCCCACCCATTCGCAAAAGAAAGAGGACCCCAACCGGCTCAGTCTCTAGACCGCATACAAGGGCTAGATCCCAAGTTCTTACTTTACCCGAAAACCCCTCCCCTAGAGAAAAACCTGGCCCTTCAAAGAAAAGGAAGAGCCGCGACTTCACCGCCTTCCTTCCAAAAAGAAAAAAGAGGACAACTGTCGAAACAGAATCCACCCTCGTTTCCCCTGACCCCGCCACTATTTTATTAAAACCCCTATCCCCATCCCAAATTCCCCAACCCGTCTCACCTGGGGGGACTACCACACAAGAACTAGTACCCCGGGATAACACGACATCGTTTATGGCTCAAAAAGTGACTGTCCCACAAGAACCAGTCACTTCCCCAGTGGCTGAAACACAAGAACCAGCCACTGAGGTACAGAACTACACCAAGCATGATGATAGGGGGAAATCAGTAGTAGTTGAAACACAAGAACCAACTACGCCTGTGCATCAACAGACCACCCCAGCGGAGTCAGCTGGTGTACAGGGTATACAGACTATGACATCTCTGCTCGAGGAAAATGAATTCCTCAAATCTGAATTAGAAGTATATAAGAAGGAATTAACCATGGCTCGAGAGGCTTTTGAGAGAGAACTGAACCTCTATACCCTAGCACATGCAGCCTCAATGCAAAATAAGGAGCCATGCAAGGAATACATGTGCCAGGAGTGCGGCAATATTTACCAGGGTGCAGGCTACAAAGTAATTGAAGTTCAATTATCCGAGGTATCTAAATCTGCTGAAATAAAAGAGGAATGCCCTACTGTTCCACAAGAACCAGTAGGGCCCTCTATAAAGCAAGAAAAACATACTGAATCGCAGATATTGTACCCTTCACAGGCTGATCCGGCCACTCAAACAGAATCACCACCTCAATCAGTCAGTGTAGCCATACAAACAGAAACACCACCACAATCAGTTGATAAGGCCAGTCAAACAATGCCCCAACCCATTACTGTTGATGCCAAGATACAGACTATGCCATGGAACCAGTTGGAACAGATGAATAAATGGAAAAGGCAATATGCCGAAGAACAGGACAAAGTGTTAGGCCAACACAAGTTACAATGGCAGAATCATGCATATGCCAACTGGGACAAATGGGAACAGATGAGGCAGCAGCTTAGGAATTACAAAAAGGAAGCCAGGGAATCTAAGGAAAAGATAACCCTGATGCTTTCATTAGCCCAGAAATTGATGGCTACACGTAAACCTTCTGTAAATTATTCTCTCTTTCTTGCTGAACGATTCATTTATTTTCAGTTGAAGGCAATAAAAAACGGCAGACCATATGAGCTAATGACTGCAGGAAACATTGTTGAAACTTTTAACGAGGCTCCTGAGAGTGATCAGCATTTGTTGTGTGAACTCTACCTCCATAATGAGGCTATGCCGGAGAATAGAGAAGTCAATCTTATTCCAATAACAGGGGATATACAAATAAGGGCATTTGTATCATTTTTGTCTAACCAGCTCACTTGGCAATCTGCGTTCACTGCAAGCAGCCATAATGAGGACAATAAACTCCTGTGGATCAGACCAGAGCCCTTGAGCCAGCCCTGTTCATCGCCCAATATTACGAGTTTTTACAGAAGCCAGGAATGCACAGGTACATGCAGCAATTACAGGCTTCAATACTGTCAAAATGTCAACAGCACATTAGGGTAAAAGGCAATGCTGCAATGAACGCCAATGTTATGTTTTGGCAACAGTCATGCAAAGAAAGACAAGACTATTACCCTTTTAACCCTCACAATCTTCAAGCTGCATTATCCAGGGTTTCCAATTACATTCGTTGTATTCAACATTGTGGAGTAAACTAGATTGGATATCGGTTCCATTTTCCAAGTCTATGGCTGCCTTCAGAACAGTATCAGTGTAATTTCCAGTTGAACAACAGAGATGAAACCTTGGCATGGCAACACTTGCAGAATAACAAAGGATTCAGAGCTCCTACAGATGACACCTTCTCCAGCTATTGCTTGAGTAATCTGCATGCTCAGTCCCAGTACTCAGACTCTGATTCAGACTAGGGGTTGCCTGAGGACATGCAACATTTTTAGCTGGGGGGGATGTTAGGACCCCACTATGTATCATTTTTGTATATATTTTGATACCACTTTACCCTTATAACTATGAATCCCAGTATCATTTTCATTCGCTTTTTCCCAAGGTATACAAAAACCTCTTCTTTATTATATGATTAATCTGTTTTACATTTAATTCCATAATACTCTTATATTTTATCATTAATTGAAGTGTATCATTGCTAATACAAATCCAAAGGTTGCAGATAAGCATATGCGGCCGTTGCTGAAACAGCTGACTCAGTTGCTGAAACAGCCGTCAAACACGCAAATTCCGTTGGCCGTAATTTGCGATTCTGGAAGAGCCTTTCGAGGAATAGTGGCAGCAGTTCAAAGAAATGATTACCTGGGTCATCCTGAAGATAGCATTCTTGTTATCTCTGTTGTAACAGTATTTTGTGTACGAGAAACTGAATGATCCTGTTTTGGGAAAAAGAACAGATTTGAGATTTGCTCTCATGTAAATTGTAAATGATATCTCCTCTTTAAAAAGAGGAGACATCATCATTAGAGGGGGTCGGTCATTGTAAAAGCTACAGGAGCATACTGTGTGAAGATTGGAGCTAGTCTCCATTTGTAATGTACCAGTAATTTTGACAGATGAATAAATCTTTCTTTTGATCGTTTCAGTTTAATTCTTTCTCCCGGGGGATCTTGTGAGAAGGAAAGGGCCCGCCTTCCTCACAAGATTCGCCCATTAGTTCTTGTAATTTGTTTAATCCTTTATATGTTTGCATTTCTTTTTAATTCTGTTGTTAGACACTGGTTACACAGCTTGAATACTACTCTGTTCCCTTAGCACTGCATGTATTGAATGATTTCACTCTTAGTGGTTGAGATATCTGTTTCTGTTTTGATTGCATGAATGAACGATGTTGGGAGACAGGTGCTGAAGATTCCTGCATACAGGAATAGGGTTCTGTTTCCCTTAATTGCTTCCTTTTATCTGCAGTGTGAGTAGAAACAAGAGAACAAGTGCTGAAGGTTCCTGCTCACAGGAATAGGGTCTTGATCTCTTAAGCTTACAGTGTGATTAGGTGTCAGGCATCAGGTGCTGAAGTTCCTCACTAAGGAATAGGGTCCTGTTCCTGCTGTGGTTGATTGATTTCTTTCCTTGCAGATTGATTTTTCTTTATTTGAATTATAACCGCAATAGAGGGATTATCTACGTACAACTTAATTGACTTCAACTTTGATTAAATAGAGTGTGGACTAGTAGATTGGTGAGATTAATAACTGTGTGCTCTTGCTTTTACTACAACATTGCTTCTGCTTTTGAAATCGAGCATATCCAGTGTGAGACTACCTTTGAAATAAAAAGACTTCCTCGGGTTGACAATTTATGTGGCGCTTGAATTGTGGAAACAATTAAAGCGACCAACAATAGTTAAACTGATTTTGTTTTCTTCCTAGAGATGCTCCTATAGCTGTGTCTGATGCATCAGTGGATATGTGGAATGGAAATGATCAATTTGGTTCTCTGAGAATGGGTGTTATAGAAAATTTCTCTTTTAGTTTTTCAAATTCATTTTGACAATTTGTAGTCCATTGAAACTCAATGTCTATTGCAAGTAATTTAAACAAGGGTAAATCTATCTTGTTGAAGTTTTCAATGAATCTTCTATAGTAGAATGCATATCCCAAGAAGCTTCTTACTTCTTTGTATGTTTTTGATGGCATTAAGTTTACAGTGACTTGTATCTTTGTTGAGTCTACCTGAATTCCAGAAGAAGAAATGCGGTGTCCCAACACTCTCCCTTTAATTAAGATCATAAAACCTTTTTTATTGTTGAGGGATAAGTTTGTCTCTATGCATCTTTTTATAACTTTTTCAATATTATTTAAACAATCATCAAATGTACTTCCATAAACAGTAAAATAATCCATGTAGACTTCAACACATTCATGTATAATATCTGCAAAGATAGATAGGAATACTCCTTGAAATGTAGCAGGTGCATTACATAGTCCAAAAGGTAAAACATTTTAAGTATATGTTCGCCATGGACAAGTAAATATAGCTTTATCCTGATATTCTAATGTTACCTTGATTTGATTGTATCCACTAAATCCATGAAGAAAGGAAAATAACTTTTTCCCTTCTAATGAGTCTAGTACTTGATCAATGAATGGTAGGGGGAATGATCTTTCAATGTTTCTTTGTTCAGTTCTCTATAGTCTACACATATTCTCCATTTTCCATTTTTCTTTGGTACCACAACTAAGAGAGACACTCATTGACTATCAGAGATAGGGTAGATAAACCTACCTGTAATAGTTTCTACAACTCCTCTTTCACTATCTCCTTCATCATTAGATTCATCTTCTTTGTGGTTGTCTTAATGGTTTGATTGTTTCATCTATATAAATGTGATGGATACATATTTTTGAATGGATTCCTTGCATATCTATCTATTACCAGGCAAAATATTTTGAATATTTTTGTAATAGTGAAATTACATGTTCTTCTTGTGATGATTGTAGATTACTACCAATATTTAGATTCTTTCCAGGATTGATTTCGATAATTTTTTTTTGAAGTGGTAATTGAATTGACGAGAAAAATGCTTTCAACTGAATTTTGTAATGATTGAATAGTACAATTTTCTTGAAAACATTGATTTATAAGATGATTTTTAGCTTCATTTTGTGTTATTCTTAGCTGCTCAGAAATATCAAGTTCTAAGATAAAAATGTCTACTAAATCCTCATTTTCTTCTTCTTCTCTAAAATTAAAGGTTTGATTAATACTTAAAACGGGTAGAGTTTCTTCCTATTGATCATTAGGCCATGATAGTAAATAAGTTGATTGATCTAGGTGGATATTGGTGGCCACCGACCAAGTCCACTTGGACCCCTACCATGGTTTCTTTCAGCTTTTCAGTTTCCTTAATTGTAGCACAATTTACTATTTTTAGCAGTTTTTTGGGTCCTAAACTTCTAGAGCTGTTTTGAGGCCCTAAATGACGTTTTTTTGGGAAAACTAGTAGCAACATGGGTCCATGGACCGATGTTTCTCTTTCCAAAGTTGTAGTTCTCGAATAGATCTTTCTAACGAGATATTGTACGCGTCAAACGAAGATTGTATGCCAAAGTTACGACCCCGAGAATTTGATGTACGAATTTACCCAAACGGGGCCCACAGTTTGGCGTTTCATCTTCTAGGGTTAGTTTTCTGGATGTTTAGGGTTTTCCATTATTTCTCAAGAATAAATAGGCCTTCGAGCCTCATTGTAACACAGTTTAGAAGCATGTAGCCACCACATCTCTTCTCAGAGATAAGCTACCATCGCCCTAGCTGTTTATGTCCATTTTCTGTTTGTAAGATCTCAATATTTTACATCAATGAAATGAAGTATTATTTCTGCTGCATCTTTTTGTTTATGGTTATCTATGGAATTTGTGGCGTTCCTGTTTAAATCCGGATCAGTGGTATCAGAGCGGTCTACTTTTTCTCTGTTTTTCTTTGCATGTCCTCAACGAGGTTGGGATATAAGGAGTTAGGGCTTGAACTAGTTGAACCTTTGCTAGACCAGCCTCACAAAACCCGATGGCCTCCAATGGTGGATGAAAAGAAAGATGAGGGAGCAAGAGATCCTATCAAAATCTTATTTGAAGAAGCCCTCGAGTGACAAAGGAACGCGATGATGGACAACTTTTCCCAGATCCTTCAACGGCTACCCAGGGGCGACGCATCGACTTCCCACAACTACTCTGGAAATGCCACATTGTTTAAGGTACAAGCTAATTTTGAAATCCCCATATTCGAGGGTCAGATAGACGCAAATGCCATCGATAAATGGTTAAATCTGGTAGAGGGTTATTTTTCTATTCATGATATTTCCAGTCAGGAAAAGATTATTTTCGCTCTTCTCAAAGCAGCCCCCCACGTTAAGGACTGGTGGGAAATCTACAGTGAGTAGAAGGATGAAAGTATCGGCTCACTATTTTTAGCTGCACCCACCTAGAATTCATTCTGGGATGCCATCAAGGAGTAGTACTACATTGTCAAAAGCTATGAGGATCAATACATAAAGTGGACCACGCTGCGGTAGGGAAGGGACCAAGACGTGTCGGAGTTTATCAATATTTTCCATACCCTTCGCACAAAGTTGGATATCAAGAATTTGGAGCAGCATTTGACACTCAAATACCGCGGCTGCCTACACAAGTACATCTAGGAAGAAATAGAATTCCTGAACATCTCCTCGCTTGGCACGACATATCAATATTCCATCAAAGGTTGAGAAAAAGTTTAAATAGAAGAAGCGAGACTTTGGATCTACAAATCCAAAGCAAGGGAAAGGTGCCCTCAAACCACAGAACAAAGGAAAAAGTCAAGGCGAGGTGGTCCAAGGCAACCCGCCAAAGCTGCAAGCAAAGAATAGCGCCGCAGAGCCGAAAAAGGACACGGGAAAATGGTGTGAGTTTAATAAGAGCTCCACTCACAACACAAGTGAGTGTCAGGACAAACAGTCACTGGTGGCTGAGCTAAAGGTTTCAGAATCAGATGCATGTTTCAACTTTGAGTCAAAACCCGACAAGGGGAATGACAAAGGGAAGTAGATTATTGATGCGGATCCCAATGCCACCATTGCCACCATGAAGATCGAGAAGGAGGAACCTGAAGATCCAGAGGAGGAGGAGCGTCTTTTCCACTCCTAGATGTGGGTAAAGGGATCCCCGCTACAGTTCATTGTCGATAGCGGTAGCCAAAAGAACCTCATTTCAGTAGAGGTCATGAAGTGGCTGGGCTTACTGACCACAACACATCCACAACCGTACACCATCGGGTGGCTTTACTAAGGACAAGATCTTCGCATGAGCCAGCAGTGTCGCCTTCCATACAACATCAAGCCCTTCACGGATGAGGTATTGTGTGACATTGCTCCCTTTGAAGTTTGTGATGTATTATTAAGACAACCATACTTGTGGAAGCGACATGCTATGTATGAATCAAGGCCCCATGTTGTTATTATTACTTTGGGAAATAAGTTGTATAGGATACCAGAGGTAGCACTGCCTACTGCCATTTCTTTGGTTACTGCAAAACAATGCCATAAGCTCATTTCCAAAATTGGGAAATTTGTTTTTCTGGTGATACACCCTCAAGGAAAGAATAAGACGGTGGCCAAGACCTCCAAACAAGGCCCTTCACACAACAACTACAAATGGACAAGGTCGTGGAGGAGTATGAGGACATCTTCAGCTCCCCTGCAGGGGTTCCTCTGCACTGTCAGGTCAAGCACTCCATTAATCTACCTAATGGACCAATCTATTGGTGCTCGATTATGGAGAATGATGAAATCAAGAGGCAGATTCAGGAGCTCCTATAGAAAGGTCACATCTGTCTGAGTTCATCGCCCTGTGGAAGCCCGATCGTGTTGGTACAGAAGAAGGATGGGCCTTGGAGACTCTGTATTCACTATTGGGCGCTGAACAAGATCACTGTCTGTAATAGATACCTGATCCCATGGATCGATGACCTCTTGAACCAACTGAAGGGGGAAAAATATTTCAACAAGATCGATTTGAAGTTAGGATATCACCAAGTACCAGTTGAACCCTCCGATGTGTGGAAGACTGCCTTCAAAGCCAAGGAGGGCCTTTTCGAATGGTTGGTTATGCCTTTCAGATTGACGAATGCTCCTGAAACCTTCATGAGGCTAATGGATGACATCTTGTAGTCATTCACCAACTCATTTGTAGTGGTATACTTGGATGACATCCTGATCTTTAGCTAGAGTTGGGAAGAGCACCTTCAGCACATCCGACAGGTTCTCCAAACACTACGACAACACAAGTTATGTGCCAATTTAGAGAAATGCACTTTTGGCATGACCCAAGTTTAGTATTTGGGATACATTATTGATGAATAGGGGGTGCATGTGGATCTAGCCAAGATCCAAGTCATTCAGGATTGGCCCTCTCCAATCACTCTAATGGAGCTCCGTAGCTTTCTAGGTCTTGCCAACTTCTCCCGTAGGTTCGTGTTGGGATTTTCTCATATCACTTGGCTTTTGAGTCAAGTCACCAAGGGAGGAGCGAAAAAAAATTATTTTGGTCTGAATCTCAATGGAAGGCATTCACAGAGTTGAAAGATTACCTCTACTTGGCACCAGTGCTCGCATTTCCAGACTTACAACAACCATTTGAGGTCAAGACAGATGCCTCTGACTATGCTATTGGGGCAGTCCTTACTCAACACAGGCATCCAGTGGCATATCACAGTGAGACACTTTTAGACATAGTCTGGAAGTATCCCACTTATGACAAAGAGATGTATTACATTGTGAAGGCTTGTCGACAACGAAAACATTACATTTTGGGGAAGGAAACGGTCATCCACATAGACCACCGACCCCTCCAGTTCATACAGACCCAAGGGAAATTGTTCCAAAGTAATTTGTCACCGTTTGTCACCGTCCCTGTTACCCCTCTCTCGCATCTTGGAGGGCACATTCCGGGACTTGTGAGAAGTGACAAGACTTGAAACCACTTGCATCATTGACCTCTGAACATGAGCTTCATATGCCCTGAAGACATCTCCTGCACCTTGCCCTTAAAAATAGCCCTTTTTACATTAGCACTGGTCCACTATGTACTGCCCGCGCCAATGGGGAAAATCCTATAAAAGGGGCGCGCCATTAGCGCTCTGTCCTAGAGTCGCAATCGCGTCAACCATTTTGGGCAAAGTTTTGAACTAATCAAACCTCTGAAGGTTCTGTCCAACTCATTCACCAAACTGATCCCAAGTTAAGTGAAGATGGTTTGGCTTCGAATCTCCTTGGATGGAAAGTAGTTTGCCACCATTCCATGGAAGTTTCCAAGTGATGAAGCCAAATCCATTATTTTGGGGGATTGAACTTATCTCTTCCTTTTCCTCTATAAAATCTTGTCTCCATGGCTTGAGCAAGCTAGTTCTGATAGTTCTGACTCTTGTGGCAATACTTGTGCTGAAAGGAAGATATCAAAAGATTGGAGTTGCAAGAAGCCTTCTTTGTATCCATAAGGCTTCACCTAAGCAAGGAGACTTTGTCACTAAAGAGAGAGAGAGCTTGTCCCTCACCGCTTCAAGCTTTTGCAAGACTTGTGTAGCTGAGCACCCAGCCAAAGGAGGACTTGACGTCAGGACGCTGGTTGTATTCTCCTTTGTTGAATATTAATAAATAGATGACTATCATTATGGTTCCATTCTCGTTGTACTTGTAATGGTTGATGTTGAATTATATCCTTCCCGACTGATGTATAATTGCATATATTAGATTTCACACTTGTGTTTGTGTTGTTCTCTTTGTGTGCAGGTGTCCATTCATGTGGATAGTGGAGGATTGTGACCGGCCAAGGCAAAGGAACGTGGGCGACATCTCTTCTACAAACGGAAGCATTGGATCTCAAGTAGGTCTTCATCACCTACCTTTTATTTGCAATTAGGAACTTGCGTGATAGCATTGTTTGATTGTTGCTAGACCCGTTCTGGGCTAGTAGGGATCGCCTATATCCGTAGTGGGGATTTACCTCTCCAACAATTTGGCAACTCCGCTGGGGAGTTTAGCTTCTTGTTTAATTTGTAAACTTAGACGGAGTCTGAAACACGGCCAGATAGCCTTCAAAACACTATTGCTTTATAGTAGCGATGTAGATCAAAGCCACTTCAGTCGATCTCTGGTTTGGTTTACGAACTAAACAATTTCGATTTTGTCTTGACTCTTTGGTTTTCTCTTGTTTGCTTGTTTAGATAAGCTTTTGGAATTGAATTTCTTGCTGCCCCTTGCTTCCTGACTTGCTTAGAGATCGTGACCCAAGCCCTGGACTGTGTATTTTTCTTTTGAAATTGGCAAACTTTGTTAGCGCGGTTTTTTCCTTCACAGTCGCGCTAGTGGCCCTTGTTGCTAACTGACAACCCGCGCCAATCCCTGTTTAGCGCGAGTTGCAGCTTGACAGTTGTGCCAGGCCTCTTAATTTTTTAATCCACTTGTTTGCCTGCTTTCTGAGCTTGGATTTGCATTTTTCCACGTCTTTTTCAGTTGCTGGAGTGTGTTTGAGCCCTGTTTGACTGGTTCTCAACCTTTTTCCTTTGGGTGTTTGCCTCTTCCCATTGATTTCACACCTCAACCCTAGGGCATCTAGTGGCCGTGTGTGTCGAGCCTCCCGTGGGAGCTTTTGGGTTCTTTGATTGTCCAGTTAACTTTGTGATTGCTTTTCGCACCTATTCAGTGATTGTTAAAGTGTTTTTGATTGATTTCCGAGTGACTTTCTCTCGCTTGCTTGGATTTCATTCTAGCCTTGTTTGAGCTTAGATCACATAGCTCATACAAAGCCTTTGTTTTCCTTTCGATTTGGAGAATTGTTTTAGTGTCTTCGGATTTCATTGTGTCTTCATTGAGTGAATTTGCCTTTTTGCTCAGTGTTATTATCTTTCAAAATTCATCTTAGTGCATTGTGCCTTTGAAAGAAAAAAAAAAAAATCAAATAATCTCTTTTGCGTTCAATAGTGAATGGAATAAAACTTTTTGATTTGTATTGTTGAAAGAAAAGTTTTGTTTATTCGCCATTAGCTGCATTAGGGTGTTTGATTGATTGTGTTCATTTTGTTTGATTGAAATTCGTAACCTTCTCATAGTTAGTATTCATCGAACGAAACGACATTCTTTGGCATGTAGCTTGCATCTAGGAAATTATGGAAGATCACATACGGTAGGGCCTGAAATTGAAACTTAACTAAAGATCAACCATAAAATATACCGAATCAACTTAAAAATGCATTGGAACATAATGCAAATATTTTAGAGTTCTAGGCTAGAGACATGTTCTGGCGTCGTTAAACCTAGTCACTTTTGTTCTCACATTAAGGTTGGGTGATTCCTCCTGGTGTGGTTCAATTGTGGTCTAGTACGGACTTGGGCTCCCACGTACCGTCGCGTATATATGGGGAGACTCCACTAGGTTTGCATCCTTGATCCATAGGAAGCCGTGTCTACCACCTTACAAGCCGTAACGCACCGAACACAACATTCAGGAAGATTGACTGCAGTACGGAAAGTCCTTGGTTTTCGTACGATTGCCAAGGTGTATAGGCAGTTTTACGGATTGTCTGGCAAACCCCTTGCCTAGTTTTTCCAGAGCAGTCACTTTTTGATCCTTTTCGGACTCTGTAAAAGAAAAGGCTCTATTGAGCATTTGTCACTTCAGGCTCTTTAAACATTCGAAGGCGACTAGAGTCATATTTTGTCCTTTTCTCGACTCTTAAAACATGAAAAGGTCAAGTTGTGTCCTAATGTCATAAAAATTTATTCGGCCACGATAAAATTTACCTTGGTAGATCTTGTTTGCGTTTAGTTTTGAGTAGGGTCTCTTATCATTAGTTTGCTTAGGGTCTTTGTTTGATCATCCTGGCGGATCCATCGACTCCGTCTCCTGTCCCAAGTGACCAGGGGTCTCCATCTTCTGTTGCCCCTGAGACACTGATTTGTGACACTCTTCCTATTGTTCCGAAAATCCAACCGTTGAACTCTCGAGCTCCAGAGGACGAGCTTTACGACTTGTTTTGGAACCCTGTTTGGGAACCCTCTGAAGAGGACTTTCCCACCACTCCTGTTGGTGTTGCGTCTCTGATGGCTTCTTCCGACATGGAGGATACATCTCCTGTGTCAAGTGGGATGCCTGTGATGTCGAGCATTGATACTCCCATTTCGGCTACATCCCCGGTCATCTCTACGCCCTACACCGTGACACCTCTCGGTCTCACAGTGCCGGCGCGCTATAGATCTCTGAGGGATGCTATGAACTCTGTGGCTTCCTCTTCTATGTGGGATCAAAACATCGTCCCTACCACAGGACCGTTTGTTTCCCAAGTTCACCATACTGCTGTTACAGTAGTCCCAACCAATCCGACCGTCTGTGTCGCGTCATCAACTCAAGTTGTTAGTGCCGTTACAACATCTTCTGATGTCACTTCTGCTGCAGGCCCATCTCGAGGTCCAGTACAAAGTGGTAAATCGACACATACTGCTAGAGTTGTCCATCCCGCAAGTGGTGCCCCGCCTCCTTCTGATGCTATGTCGGCAGGGGAGGCATATTCCCAGTACTTGCACAATGTCCAGAACCCAGGTGGGCAAGGCCCCTATTATCATCCTATCAATCATTATTTGTATACCTCCTTGCCGGAAGAGCCCTATGTTGAGGCTTCAGTTCCATTGAACGTGGCTTGGGGTACTGCCGGATATGGCAGTGGCCAATACCATCCGGGTCAAGGACAACCATCTCAACGACCACCCTACCAGGGTCAACCATCTTACTCGCAGCCTAATCATGGGCAGCAATATTATGGCCAGAATTACCCAAGTTAACAAGGAGGCCCGCAAGGACAACCCTATTAGGGACAACCTTTAGCCTCTAGTGGTCCATCTTATACGTATCTTGGGCAACCTTCTCAAAACCCGGGACAACCCAATGCTCAGCAAGGACAACCCGGGACCCAACAGGGCTACCCTTCGGGGCAACCCTATGGGAACCAGGGACAACCTTACGGTCAGCAAGGTCAACCCGGAAACTAGCAAGGCCACCCTTCTGGGCAAGGGGGCCAGCCTTACGCATAGCAAGGCCAGCCTACCGCTCAGCAACCTTCTGGGTGAATAGGGCCGTCTCAGATCCGACCAGGACAACCTTCTGGCCAGATGGCCCAACATTCAGGCGGGTACCAATCCCGACCTCCTTATTCAGGTGGGTATCAATACCAGCCTCCTTATTCAAGTGGGTACCAATCCCAGCCTCCTTATTCAGGTGGGTATCAATCCCAACCTCCTTATTCAGGTGGGTATCAATCCCAGCCTCCTTATTCGGGTGGGTACCAATCCCAACCCCCGTATTCAGGTAGGTATCAATCTCAATCTGCTCATCAAATGCCGCCTGGTTCCCAGGCTCAGTATGGATACCAGCAACCCCAGGGGCAAAATCAATATACCCCGTATCAAAATTACCAGCAACCGCAGGGCAACCCTTATCAAAATTATCAACAACCTGCTGGCCAGTATGGTAACCAATGGGGCGCTGGGGGGCAGAACCAGTATCAACAACCCGGTTCTGGAAACAACCCTTACGGACAAAATCCTTCTGGACAAGGCCCTTTTGGACCTGGTCCATTGGGACAAGGCCAATGGGGGCAAACAGGAACTGGATGGAATTCTGGTTCTACCTCATATCCGGGACAAATGTCCTTTAACCCGTAGCTACCATTTCTAGCAACGTTGGAACTGCTCGATGTGTCGAAGTTAACAAATGATCCCATTTTACATAATCCATAATGGCCACCAGTTCCAACTAAGATACCTATTGATTGTCCCAAAATCGATGGAAAAGTCGGAGAGGACCCTCAAGCTCATGTGATGACGTATCACTTATGGTGTTCGTTTAATTCATGGCTCGATGACTCGATTCGACTTCGCCTCTTTCAGAGGACTCTCACTAGTTCTGCCGCTAAATGGTATATTGAATTGACTCGCGCGTCATTTCAAGATTTTAACTCATTGGCCATGGAATTCCTTACTCACTTTCAGTTGCCCATTCGGTACGAGATAGGGACTCACCTCCTTACGTCTCTTAAGCAGGATACAACTACACATATCTCCGACCATATACATGAATGGAGAAGGCGTCGCAGGTTGATCAAGTTTTCGATTCCTCATCAACTCCTCACCGACTGGTTCACAACTTCCTTTGTCCCTAAGATTGCACGGGACATTGCTATGGGAGGCTATGTGACTGAAGAGTAAGCAATCGTGTGTGCTCAGTACCTGGACTTGGTTTATTCTCAGTCTGGTACCTTGTATGAGTATTTACCGGACGCCCCAAGGCCTGGTACATCCAAGGCTTCGCCGAAGCCATCTGTCGATGGAATCATTGGCTCTGTGAACCCGGCCTCTAAAAAATCATCGTCAAACCCTGGGAAGCAAAAGTCAAGTGCATCTAACGAAAACACTTCTCAGGGTGGTTCAAATTCTGGTAACACTTCCGAGGTCAACGCCGTCTAGTCCACCACGGCGGGCAAGGCCTCGAAAGGAAAGAAAAAGGGAAAAGGGAAAAATAAATCCAAGCAACCTAAACAGGAATCCTCCAAAACTCTAGCCGAGGAAGGAGCTAAACACAAACCCAAGTATCCTTGCCTCATTTGTGAAGAGGATCACTACACTAAGGACTGCCCCAGGTGGTCCGAAGTTAGTCGTTTGTTAAAGGGTGCTCCTGGGGTTCTTGCAGTTCTTAAAGAGCCTTTTACCTCTCAACAAACTCAAATGGTGGCTGATCCGTCTTCTTCTCCCTTCGGTTCCCAAGTCTTCATGGTTGGATCTATTCCCGTTCATGTAACGACTCGAGAAAAGGAGTATCCGTCGTCCGCCGGGAAGGAGCCCGAGGTTCCCTCAAGTGCTCCTTCATCCAGCTTTGGTCCTCTCCATATCGAGAGATCGAGTACTGAGACGAAAATCCGATCCCCTCCTAAAGGGGTACTCAGAAGATCTTCTTACAATCCGAATGCTCGTGCTGCCCAGCACTATAGCATCGTAGAGGACTTAGCGCAGGCTCCATCGGCTATGTTCGCCTTAGAAGTTCTCCATAGCTACCCCCCCAGAGGAAGTCCCTGCTATCGGCCATCGGTGGCATCGACCCAGCAGATTCGGATCTGATTACCTTTGACCTCGAGAGCCATGTTCCTCGACTGCCTCATCAGATCGCTTTTCTCATTCAAGTCGTCATCAATTCCAAAACGATCCATCGTACAGTTATTGATGAAGGCGCATCAAATTGCATCATGTCTATTGCTTGTTGGAAAGCGATCGGGTCCTTGACACTGAGCCAGTTGCCGACCACCTTGGAAGCTTTCGATGGGAGAGAATCCCGTCCTTACGATATTCTTCAACGATTACCAATCACCTTAGAAGGGAGAACCGTAGAAGTAGAAGTTGAGGTTGTTGATGCGAATCTCACATATAACCTCCTTCTGGGCCGGAGTTGGACGTATGCCATGCGTGCCGTGGCTTCATCCCTCTTCCGTGTCATTCGCTTCCCTCATCAGGGGAAAATTATCACGGTTGACCAAATTTCCTTCTTCGCTTCCTCTTCTGAGGGAAATGTACCGTTCGTTGAACATACCTCCATTCCTTTTGAGAGTGTGGGAGTTGGGCTTTTTAAAGACCCTACCCTCATGGGAGTCTTCTCCCTCCCACCCCCGAATCTTGCTTCGCTTGCATTGGTTTCGGCTCGCTCTGATCCTTCATTGCACCCTGTCGCGACCCTCGGTCCCCCTGCCAACGGGGGCACTGATCCTCTAGCTTGTAAACCTCACTCGGCCGGGGGGCATGGGCAGATCATCAGTGCTGTTGATCATTTTATACATCAGGCCGAGCGATGCCTACATTATCTAGGCCGGTTATGCATCAGTGCGATAAGGCAAAGTCCTGAGAAGGGCTTGACTTGAACTGAGTATCACGAGCGCGCTTTATTTTTGTACATACGTATGCTTTCAGTAGTGTGTTGTGTGTGCATGTTTATTTAGTTTTTATCTTAGTGTGTCGGCGTGATTGCCGCTTATTGTGTCTTTTGCTTCTTGAACAGATGTCTGGATCGCCTTACGTTGGTTTCGCTGATGGTGCTTCCCGCAGTACTCGCGATCTGTCATCTGCGACATGGGTGATCTACGATCCTCATGGTGAGTTATTAGATATTCAAGGGGTGTGTCTGGGTTGTACAATGAACAATGTGGCTGAATATAGCGCTGTAATTGAATTATTGGCCGAGGCAATTAACCTCAGGATCCGCACATTGGTTGTGAACTTAGACTCTCAACTTGTAGTCCACCAGCTCAACGGACGATATTCCGTCAGAGATCATCGTATTTTAAGGTTGTATTTACGTGTTAAGTTATTGGAAAGAGATTTTGATTACATTACTTATCATCACATTCCAAGAAGACTTAATGCAGTAACCAATGCATTAGCTAACTATGTATTGGACAGACATTTGCATAATATGTAAATCAACATAATGCAGGAAGCATAAGATACAATAAACCATAACACCATGTATATATATATATCGTGTGGCGCACTGAGGCGCTCAAAAAATATAATGTACATGTCTGGATAGAGTCTGTGTTCTCCGTACATCTGAGACACATGTCTCTCAAAAAATATGAAGAAAATAAAGCCTAGGAGTCTAAGCACGGTGGTGCTCATGATAGCACATCACCTCTCGCACCAATCGTCTCAACAGACGGTGGACGCGAGTCGGCACCCCTACTGTGTGCCTCTGGTAAGTGAAAGGCACATCTGCCAATCTGGAATAACCGGGAATCCCTTGGGCAAGCCCCTCGAGATTCTGTATCAGCTCCTCCCCCACGACGCCTCCTGCCTGAGGGTCGGCTGCGGGTTGGCCTCTTCGTGCTGTAGGGGATAGCCCGGCTGGTTGCTCCGGGCCCACATCTGCATGAACATATAATCATCATTAGAACAGGCATGTATTAAAAAGACAAAAAAAATGAAAAACATTAAAATCAAGGAGTTCATACCTAACTCCTCCTCCCATTCCTCCCCCTCTGGTAGTCGAAGGTCTGGGTCTCCCATGAAACTGGTCCTTGCATACGGCCAATCCTGGATCACGATCAGCTGTCGTTGGAGCCATATGAAGAACTCGGGATGCCATGACATCTCCTGGCCTCCTCCCCCTCTAGGCATCAATGCTGCCCAGCGAGCCATTCTAGGCTCTTGTGGCAATGGATCTGCCACCACGGCTCTCTGAATCTGGAAGAGTGGTATTCGTTCCAGGAAGAAAGATACCATGATCGAGCCATATGCAAACTGTTTCGTCTCCGCTCGCTTGCAATTTGTGAGCTGCCTCTTAATGTTAGTAGTCACAGCTGCAGCCCAGTTAAAGATGGTCGGACTGAGGCATTCAGTCGCTAGTATCAGGTGGTTCTTGCTGGCCTCGTGGGGTGCTTGTACCCTAGCTGCGCGTGTGATGGTGAAGAGGATGGATTTCAGAGTCAAATCCCGGATGGTGTTGATTAACACCTTAGCACTCCGCTGCCCGAATTGTGCTTTCGGGCACACTCGAGCTTTCACTTCACCAACCTTCTCCCCAGAAGGTCTACTACCAGTCAGAATAGGAACCGCCCCTCTCTGTGACAATCCCGTGATAAAGTATACATCAGAGACCTCAAGCTCTAAGGTCTGATTCCGTAGACGAAACACTTGGTCGTCGACGTCCCAAGCATCAATGATAAACTGGAGCAACTCAGGTTGCGACCGCATGTATGATGTGAGGAAGAATTTTTTAAGGCCACAATCCCTCAGGGCGTTCATGCACCCTTCATCCTCAATGGCTAAGGCATCCACAATGTCATGTTCTCGCTCTTTCCATTCTACCACCATTTTGACCTGTTTCCTGCACCCACAAGGACAAATTTACCTTTATTACGACATTGGACAAATTATAATCCAGGGAAATTTCAATTTGAACGGGTAAAAACATGTAAAAACTTGGGTTGCACGGTTAGCGAGACTGTTCTTAAAACAGTTGCGCTAATATCGCGGCTCCCTTGGGTATTTCACCCCATTAGCGCGGGTCCGTGCTGGATACTCGCGCCAATGGGGCGAAGCCCTAATTTTGAAATTCCCCCTTGCTGGGGCTCAATCAGGAAGTAAATGAATGGAAAATAGTATGAAAATGGAGCTAAGGGAAGTGCCTCTTACCTGGAGCTGACTAGGTCGCGAATGGTTGCACGGATTGGTCGTAATCGCCGCTCGAAGTTTGCCTCCCAAATGGACCCTTTTCACTCTTCAAGAGGTAAATGGTAAAAGTAATTTTATTTTTACATTTTCACCCTATTTATAAGCTTTTAACTCATTTTTTGGGTTTAGAAAGGTTATTTTTGAATATTTTAATGTATTTTTGGTCAAAAATGGGTTTTATGTTTGCTTCTTGTGCAGTGACAGGTCTTGTACGCGAACTTCGATGGTGAAACGAGTTGTATTTTATACTTTTTCGGACTCGGTAAATACACGAAAAAGTCACTTTGGAGTCATCTTTTAGCTCTTTTCTGACTCGCTAAACGTGAAAAGATTGTCGAGTTATCCCTCTTGACTCGTTAAACGTAAATAAGAGGTGGTCATTTTTAAACTCTTTTTCTGACCGTATAAAGAATGAAAAGATCGTCGGACCTTTGTCGTTTCAGGTTCGTTAATGGAAATGAAACGACGTGATATCGGTCGCTTTTTTACTTTTTCGGATCAATGTAACTATTTACGAAAGTACTCCTCGGTTGTAATGATCGGGCGGTTCTTTCGAGCATCGTTTTATACTTTTTCGGGCTCGAGAGACATAACTTTACGAAAAAGGACACCCCTGGAGTCTTCTTTTCGCTGTGTTTTCAAACTCTCTAAACATGAAAGGACGCCGAGTTCTTCCTTTGTCAGAATCGTTAAAACTTAATGACATCGGATTCCGTCGAAATGACACCTCTCAAGCATATGCTATCCCCGTCAAGCTTGCCATCCAAACATAACCGGGGTACTCGCCAGAAATGGTGGGGGAATAAAGGAATCATAATCGTCGTCATCGGCAGTATGTCGCTCTTGAACATGGCACTTTCTGCATTCGTGTCTGGGTGGGGACATCTCATCTCGCTTCACATTTGCCTCCATGGGTTTGGGTTATCCTATTTGACCACTCATCTGCTCATCGTCTCGTCATCATGACCCCTGATCATTTGACCTCAAATACTGCCAAATACGTCATTGTGCCGCCGATATGTTCAAGAGAAGTTGGCATCTGCAAGAATACTCAACCTCCCTCCGATATCTCACAAAAAATATGTTGTCCCTCTCTGCCTCGTGTCGATGATGTGGGAAGCATTATGGCCCACCTTCGATCAAGATCACTTCCTGTCGACTTCAACTCATTATCCACGAAGGTGACCTAGAGACTCCCTTCAAGTACCTTGGAGCTTGCATGCCTCAATGGCAGGTTCTTCATGTTCGACGCGAGGTTTTCATTATTGGCCTCTGATCAGATGATTCTACGGGTGTTCGACACCGGCTCATTGCTTCACACGCCATGGATTGTACCTGTAGTACCTTGAGGACCATCGTCATTATTGGTGGCACCTCTCGTGTCTGTTAACAATTTTCATCATTGACTGGTAATCAGACGATGTTCATGCATGTTCGACTTCGACTCCTATATTCACATGCTTGAAGTTGTACTATGTTCGGGTCGAGTTGGAGCGCAAGACCCCGGATTGTGC
>APFE030265828.1:32567-51075 GCA_000404065.3 Pinus taeda | reverse complement strand
GAATATGGAAATGAAAAAGTTTTATTGATGTGATAATACTGATTCCCCCCCCCCCCTCTCAGTATTATTTCCAACAGGGTTATCATCAAATCTGTACAAAGAAATTGGCCTAATAACCATAGGTAAATCAACTGTTGTCACAATTGGAAAGTCTCTCCATTTGTACATTCACCATATTTTTCACTGGAAATCTAAATGGGAAGATACAAGATTTGGAAAAATTGAATATCCTAAATTATAAACTAGTAACTTCACAATTCAAAGCAATTTCAATAAAGAATGAAAAATGCAGTCCACTACTGATTAAAAAGCTAGCCACTATACCTTAATACAATTAATGATCCAAAATGGATCTTGCAAGTCGAATTTGTATAACCACTAACAACCAAGATGGTCCTATGTGACAAAGTTGTTCTCGACTTACGCAAGGTTTAATTATCTCAATTGACTACAAAATTATTGCTAGAACGAAGGATTCGACGCACTGATTTCAGTGATGTCTCCAGATTTCCATTTGGCTTTCCAGTTATGGAGAAATCACCCATCGAAGTTGAAGTATCGCAAAGGGATTTAATATCCATGAGACATTTCTAAATACTGACATGTGGCATCTAGTCAAAATCTCATTTAGTACATATCTCCAGTGAATGGTAAGAAACAGATGTCAATTAATGTTTGGAACATTTATATTTGGCAAGTATAAAGGTCAAGTTATGTTCAATGAAGTCAAACATTATATTAAAGTTTCATTTACTAATGTTATGAGGACCATAGTGTTAAGGTGGGCGCATTATTAAAATGTGAAACTAACACAAAGTTATATGGTATGTTTATAAACCATATCATAAAAATGTGAAGTTAGAATCATTTCAAAAAACCTTAGTGCAATGGTTGAAATGTTTATGTCACATTTAGAAAGAAAATCATATTCAAAGTTTATATGGAAAACTACATGTTGTTAAGGTGGGCGCATATGTAAACCTTGGTGGTAAATGCATTCGATACATTTTAATATGACATATAAACTATATGGTATAGACTTTTATTATGTCACATATAAAATCCATTGTAATGAAGGCAACTTGAAGGTTATGTAAATATATGAAAATGTAATCAACAGAATAGCTATTGGTCCACGTCAAAGGGAACAATTATTGTTACGTCCACATCAGCTCATTCAGCGTTAGTCAAGAGTGTCGTGGGGGACAACCATTGTTATGCATACGTCAACAGGATTGCAGTACAGTGCACAGAATGTTTTCCATGTAGCATGGAACTGTTGGTTATGTGGAAGCCAAAGAAAAAAAATATGTTGCAAATCCATTCGTATCACGGAGATTTGTGGAATCGATCAGTTAAGTCAACAATCCATGCAGGAACAATGGAGCCAAGGTGGCTACAGTGCAAAGCTAAATGTGACAAGATTGCATATGCATCCATCCACCAAAACAAATCTTGGTCATCGAGGAAGTATGGATAACATTTTGCAATTGGATTTCCTTAGGTGCAAGCATGGCGGGACTGGTTATCCATGTGTTCACGGTAAAGATACAATCCAATATTATTGCAACCAATTTTGGTTTAGAACTATTTGCTATCCATTGATTTTGCATGAATAGTTCAAGCACTATGGATGACTTAATGTTTTATGGTTGTTTAAAACATAGAAGTCGAGATCTCATTTGGCAATGGCATATTTGGCCAATTAAAAACTATAGGAGACAGTTTGCGCTATATTGATAATTATGATAAATTTTGTTTAAGCTAAATTCATAATGTATCAAGCACTGAGCTTTGTAATTGGACCACAAAGAATTTGTTAAAAAACAACATTCCAAGTTTAGTTTTGGATTTTAGTATAAAAGGAGGTGGAAGTCCATCCTTTATATAGGCAATCTGAAGAAAGCAAATTTTATTTAAAGACAGGCTTTTGAGGTCTTGGAAAGGAGAAGAAGAAGAGTGGAAATCTAGAACCAAACAAGTCTTTTTCTATTGTAGAAGCCTTTCAAGAAGGAGGTTGTGCTTTCGTTTTCAGGTGACAGAAGCTTCAGGGTCAGAGTTTCAACATTTGTCTGTAGTTTCCATTTGGAGCGTTTCATGTCCATTCTCGGGCCTATTAACGGAAGGAGACATGCACTAGAAAATTGTTGTAGAAGACCTTCTTTCTACAAGTGTCCAGCAGTGTGTGCGACCATAGTTCAGTTGGTAAATACACATGTAAAGAAACTCTTGAATCTCTTCTAGTAGAATGGTCGCCCATTTTGAAGTGGACCCAGAGACTTAGTCCAGGAGGGACAAACTACATCCACAAATCCTTATGGATTTTGTGTATTTTAATTTGCATCTTATGTGTCATTAGATTCTGATGTTTTAAAGTATTAAGGAAACTTAATATTCCACCTACACTTCTCCTTTATGCAATTCATGGATCAAAGCTCTATTTAAAAGACAATTGCCCACAAGTTTAATCTTGCACTTTTAGAGTGAACAATCTAATTTCTGTATTTCAAATCATTTTTTGGTATCATAGTAGGTTGGCTCTTTTTTTGTTGCAAGAATGGAAAAGAGTTCCAAGTAGCTCAAGTGGGAGAACGATGCTTTGCGGCGTATGGTAAAATCTCTGGAGGAAGACAAGAAAATACTCTAGACAAAGATTGAAGCTTTGAAAAATGATGCTTTGCAGTGGATGGTGAAATCTTTGGAGGAAGACAAGAAAAGGCTTGAGACACAGATTGAAGTTTTGCAAAAGAGTCAAAGGATAAATAGTCCTTCAGTTCATAGCTAATCTACTGAAGGGAAAAAGGAAGCCTTGCCTCTTCATCTGAATGATGAAGACAGTTCATCATTATCCATGACTCCAAAAGATCAGTCAGTAGAAGAAGCTATTGGAAGACTTTCCTCACCTTCTAAAGAAACTTCTTATGCACCAGTCTCACTAAGAAAATACTTGGAGAAGAACAAGACTGCCAATGAATAGGAGATTGGAGCATTTGAAAAACATACTAAAAGAATGGGTATGAAGCTAATGCAGAAGATGGGTTACCAGGAAGGACAAGTTTTTGGCAAACAAAGCCAGGGTAGACTCAAACTGATCTCCATGTAGGAATGGCCACAACATGAAGGTTTGGGTTATGATCAAACACTATGTGACTACTATAGGAAGAGAGGTCACATTGCGGATCAATGTTGGTCCCTACAGCTAGATCTAATGCCAAAAAAATTGCAAGACTAAAAAGGTAAGTTGTTGAATCAATCAAGCAGTGATTCAGAAGGTAAGTCCTCAAGCCAAAACTTAATTTTAAAAGTTATCAAGAGGATTTACCCATGTACATTTTTTGGTAGTAATTCACATTGTGTAGAACAATGTTTGAAGCATAAAATTTTTAGCAAGAAAGTAGGTGCTATCAAATGTCTACCACAGAAGGATGGTGTAGCATTGCAAGTAAAGAATCATCTTGGGAAGACCTTACTTCAGTAAGACAAGGACTTCACAACATCCAAACAAAGTACGGGAAAGTCCAATAAAAAGGTAGCTAGCACAAACTCCAGAGAAGGAGTTTGTCAACATTGCAAGTTGAAAGGGCATTCGACAAGAAAATGTCCAATGCTACCCTGAGAGACAACATCAACATCAATAGAGTAAGAGACAACAAAAGCACCTGGAGCTGATGAATGTTAGTCTTCACGCTGGAACTAGGAAAATAAAATGCCATATGTATGAACTATGAGTTTGTAAATTGTTGATAGTAGGTCTATTCAAAGTTTGTAACTAGAGTCTAGATGGTTTTTACATTAAATCATGTTTGTAATAAAGTTCATGGTTGTAATAAAAATTTTGGAGGTCCAAAATTTCTTTTTGTTGGGAGCTGTGATCCAGAATGGATCTTGTAAGTCAAATTTATGTAACGACTAATGACTACAATAGTCCTACATGGCAAATTTGTTCCCGATTTACGCGAGGTTAAATTGTCTTAATTGACTACAATATTAGTGCCGGAATGAAGGATTTGACGCATTGATTTCGATGATGTCTCCAAATTTCCATTTGGTTTTCCGGTGATGGAGAAATCACTCATCGAAGTTGAAGTGTAACAAAGGGCTTTAACAACCATGAGATGTTTCTAAATATCAACATGTGGCATCCATTCAAACTCTCATTCAGTACACATCTCTAGTGAATGGTAAGCAACAGATGTTGATTAATGTTTGGCACATTTATATTTGGCAAGTATAAAGGTCAGGTTATGTTCAATGAAGTCAAACATTATATTAAAGTTTCATTCATAGTGTTAAGGTGGGTGCATTATTAAAATGTCAAACTAACGCAAAGTTATATGGTATGTTTATTAACCATATCATAAAAATGTGAAGTCAGAATTATTTCAAAAAACCTTAGTGCAAAGGTTGAAATGGTTATGTCATATTTAAAAAGAAAATCATATTCAAAGTTTATATGGAAAACTACATGTTGTTAAGGTGGGCGCATATGTAAACCTTGGTGGCAAATGCATTCGATACATTTTAATATAGCATATAAACTATATGCTATAGACTTTTATTATGTCGCATAGTAAAGCCATTGTAACGAAGGAAACTTGAAGGTTATGTAAATATATGAAATAGTTATGAATGGAATAGCTATTGGTCCGCGTCAAAGGGAACAATTATTGTTACATTCACATCAGCCCATTTAGCGTCAGTCAACAGTACCGTGGGGGATGACCATTGTTATGTCTATGTCAATATGATTGCAATGCAGTCTACGTAAGGTTTTCCACGTAGCATGGCACCACTAGTTATGTGGAAGCCAACGTAGAAGAATCCAACGCTGCACAGTTATGGTTGTGTGGAATCCAGCGCAGAAAAATCCATTGCAAATCTAGTTGTATCACGGACATTTGTGGAGTCGATTAGTCGAGTCAGTAGTCCATGCAAGAATGGCGAAGACAAGGTGGCTACAGTGCAAAGATAAATGCAACAAGATTTTATATGCATCCATCCACCAAAATGAAGCTTGATCATTGAGGAAGTACAAATAACAATTAGCAATTGGATTGCCTCAGGTGCAAGCATGTCAGGATTGGTTATCCACATGTTCACAGTAAGGATATGGTCCAATATTATTGCAACCAATTTGGGTTTAGAACTATATGCTATCCACAATTTTGTGTGAATAGATCAAGTGCTAGGGATGACATAATGTTTTATGGTTGTTTACAACATAGAAGTCAAGACTTCATTTGGTAATGGCATATTTGGCTAATTAAAAACTATAGGAAATAGTTTGGGCTATATTGATAATTATGATAAAGTTTGTTTAAACCAAACTCGTAATGTATCAAGCACCGATCTTTCTAATTGGACCACAAAGAATTTGTTAGAAACCGACATTCCAAGTTTAGTTTGGGATTTTAGTATAAAAAGAGGTGGAAGTCCATCCTTTATATAGGCAATCTGAAGAAAGCAGAGTTTCTTCAAAGACAAGCTTTCGAGGTCTTGGAAAGGAGAAGAAGAAGAGTGGTAGTTCGGAGCCCATCATGTCGTTTTCTATTGTAGAAGCCTTTCAAGAAGGAGGTTGTGCTTCCTTTTTTAGGTGATAGAATCTTTAGGGTCAAAGTTTCGACATTTGTCTACAGTTTCTCTTTGGAGCATTTCCTGGCCATTCTTGGGCCTATTCAAGGATGGATATAGGCACTATATAACTATTGTAGAAGACCTTATTTCTACAAGTGTCCAACAGTGCCTGCAAGCACAGTTGAGCTGGTAAATCCACATGTAAAGAAATTCTTAAAGCTCTTATAAATAAATGATTTCCCATTTTGAAGCAGAACTGAAGACGTAGTCCAAGAGGGACAAACTCTGTCAACAAATCCTTATTGAGCTTGTCTTTTAATTTGTTGCTTATGCGTCATTAAATTCTGATGTTTTAAAGAATTAAGGGAACTCAATATTTGGCCTACACTTCTCATTTATGCAGTTCAAGGATCAAAGCTTTGTTTAAAAGACAATCACCCATCAGTTTAATCTTGCACTTTTAGAGTGAACAATCTAATTTCCACATTTTAGATCAATTAACTAGAAAAAATAATGAAAACTTGATGCCATTGAAGAATACAAAAATTAAAGAACTCACCAATTCCCTTTCATCTATAATGTTTGACTACCACCAACATTGCTATATAACCTCAAAACTTGTTCCTATGCTGGTCCATTTTACAAACAATAGTTCCCACACGGTTGTATTCATGAAAATATTGAAGGTCATAGAAATACTATTAGTGCATTTCAAAAAACTGAAGTACGTGGCCTTCTAAAAGATGAGAACTCAAGCAAGTTGATGGCACAAAAGTCTAAAACCAGCAACAATAATGATTGACTTAAATATAATCCAGATCAACTACTTCAAATAATCAAACATTTATTGTATTGAATTGGTAAACACATAGAAATCCTAGACTCTTAGTAAATACTAAATACAAAATTGAAACTAGTCATGTTTCAAAATATTTAAATTTTCAAGGTTTTGATGAAAAATAACTTATTGCAAAGAATTAAAAATTAAGCAACACATAGAGGGAAGTATCCCAGTGGGTTAAATTGATTGGTTGAGTGTTATGATTTACAACCAGGAGGTCTCAGGGTCAAGTCCCCAGGCTAGCTAACTCTACAGACTTTCTAAGCCTTGTTGTCCCCACCGAGTTAGGTTGAAAAACTAGGAACCGGCCAGTTTATCCTCGTTCCCACTAACTTTTCATTGGGAAAAAATATATTTAGTCTACAGAAAGACTGTACATTTTCCAAGATAGACATATATGACATAATCAACTTTATAAATATTTTGTTGGTTCTTTTCATTTTTAGCGATTTTGTAGATGATTGAAAGGTAATTTTTTATTGCAATGGAAGCCCATTTTGAAAATTCCAAGATGGGCATAATATTCCAACCTGGAAGGTCAAATATCTATTGCATTTATGTAAGGTTCTTGTTGCTACAAAATCTAACAAACCTTGTGAAGGTACTCACAAGACAAGGGTCAGACCCTGTAGCATTAATTAGGGAGATTTCCACTATAACCTCAACAATCTTCCTCGTTCTCCTTAGTGTAATTTCACCACAAAAGAGGCTTCCCAATACTCACCTATAAGGATATTCCAAGTTTTACGGTTTACGAGGATGAAAATATAGGCTAAGTGGAGAAACTCTTGGATGGAAAAAGGCTCAACTAATCTTGCTAAAGGAGAGATGCATCATTACTAGAACATCTAAATCTAGCTCCCTTTTATCAAAACTCAATATATGTAACCAAATTAACTATGCATTTAACAATTGCAACAACACAACATTTCTACATCAAATAAATTTTTGTGTGCCGCTATTTTTGACAACAAGAAACCCAACAAACAATGAATAACTTGGTGATCCAGGTGGTTCCAAATACATGCAGAAGTCCAAGAGGACTCAAAAATCAAAGTGATTAGATTGTGCTCAAACTAGGTTCATGTTGAAGATCTCATCGTCATGATCATAGTGGTGTGAATGGTTTGTCAAACCGATCTGTATGTGAAAGTTAGGAGCAGTTAAGGTTCAGGGTTGACTTCGGTGACTGGGCAGTCTTAAGGAGGCAACATTTTGGACAAAATCCGGTCACCAGATTCCAACCAACCTGGGCTAGAATCTGGGTGAATTTGTGGCCTACTTAAATTGACTCCTTCAGTCAATTTTCTGAATTTTCAAAAAGCCTCATTACTTTAAAAAATATAAATTAAAATATATTATATTATATATATATATAATATATAATATATATATATAATATATTATATATATATTATAATATTATATAATATTATATATATAATATATATATATATATATATATATATATATATTTATATATTATAATATATATGTTTTAGGTGGCGGTCCACCAACCCCACCACCCCCTAACAACCCACCATATTACGTACATATATGGTATGAGACCGGTGGGAGTTGAACCCATGGCCGGGTCCACCAGCCTCGCCCACACGACGGTCCCACATTAAACCAACTAACCCAAAAACATTAACACAACTCGCCACCAAAATATTAACGTGTCCATTCTTTGTTGCGGGAGTTATGGGGAAGGCCACCCAATGTGGACTTGACCCCCAACAAATGACTAGATGCAGTTGTTAAAAAAAATTAATAATGTATTAAAATGAGAGGGGCGGGGATTGACCACCAACCACTCCTCAACTAATTTCGAACTCATACCAATCTGCCTAAACAACATTTCTTGTTTAATCTGCCACCAAAAACTTATATAAACCCATCATTTATCAGTGCACCCAAGCATGGAGGAACCAGGAGTGGGCATGGAAATTGAGACATAATATTTTTTTAATTAATTTATTGTAGGTGGAACCATGATTCGGCAAAAATTCTCGGGAGGGTGAAATTTTTGCAATGTCCAAATTGGACAAATTTTATGTCAATCTTACACCTCTCAACAACACAAACCCGATGGAGCAGTCATAATTTCGATCTGAGTAGTAGACTTTTAGAGGACCCGGAGGAGGGAATCTTTGAGGAATCTAAGGGGAATCTAAAAGATTCCTTAAGCCCCAAATTTTCATTTTCTCAGAATTCAGAAATTTGATAGTCGATTTTGCACCATTCGACGCCACAAATCTGTTGGTGTATTCAGATTTTCTAATTTCTCATTTCATTTTTCAACCACTTTTCAAAGTGGAGTGCAAGTATCAGCATTCAAATGTGGGAGTAGTCATTCCATGAGATTCAACGTAGTAAGATTGATGGTACGGCCTGCTTTAGCAATTTGACATCCTCTTCTTTAGATGGCCCTAGGATGTGAGGTATATGCAGTGTTCATGTACTTATTTTTGCTATGAGATGCATTGTGTTGTACAGATCTATGTTTGATGTTTGATGTGGGATCTTATTTTCTTACTTTTCTCATATTTCCTGCTTGATGTGATGCATAATAATTTGTGGGATGTAATTGTTGTCATGATTCGTCATGTTTTATTTGATATCCCTTTGTCGTTATGTTGATTAGATACTCATGTTCTCATCATGTATTGTTGCATTGAGATCCCTTTTATGCCATGTTGGTGGGATGCTCATCATGCATGAGTTTGTGTCATACTAATAGGAGTCCTTTTTTACTAAGAGTTCCTATAGTGGAACATCTCTTGGAGACACTCCTGCATGAGGGCATTTTCCTTATATGATAGTGACATCACCTCTTATGTACATCATCACTATTGAAAACACTTAATACAGTGGTCTGCACCATCTTGACAATGGGGCTTGAAGATGTAGTCCCTCCTAGACGAACTCCGTTATCAACAACTTATGTTTTCATGTGTTTATGATTGTCATGTTCCTCTTCTTTACAACATGCGGATGTATTCATTTATGTTCTTTTAAAAATGAAATTTAACACATCACGAAAGTAAAAGGTCTTGGAAGGGTCCTTTGTCACACCCAGACCTGGATCAAGTGGTATTAGAGTGGTCTTTTTGTGGATGTGAATTGCAAGCATGAACAATGGAATGAGCAGCGACAAAGGATGAAGAAGTGATGTACGAGACCATGCTCAAAATTTCCAAAAGGGTGGAAATAATGTATGAAACTCTATAGAAAGAGATAGAGGAAAAGGAGTGATTGTAGCTTCAGTTGCAAGCCACAGAAGAGGCCATGGAAGAACTAAAGAACAACAACCAAAGTCTTCAAACAAATAACACTGAATTGAAGATGCTTATACATGAAGAGAAAGAGGAAAAACATAGTTTGCTACAACAGCTGCAAGCAAATGACAAGGCCTTAGAAAGGTTTCCGTGTGACCCATGTGAGGTAAAATGTGATTCTCTGAATTTGTGTATGAATCCTGATGATGATTTTGTTGTTTTTGAAAATCATACCATAGGAATTGGCTCCAAATTTTTGAACAAAATGGGGTATGAAGGAAAAGGCTTGGGCGTTAATGGCCAAGGAACTGTCAACCCCATCAAAGTAGAGGAATTACCCTGTAAGGCAGGAATTGAGTATTAAGAAAGGAAGTTGGGGAATGCACCAAGACATCTAGCAAACCACCAACAACAGATGATGAGAGGTCTTCATCAGTTCTTTCCAAATTGAAACAAGCGGTAAAAGATTTTGATTTCCTTTCAGTTTCATCTTCACATAGTATGAATTTTGTAGGAGATTTGGAGATCCCAATTACAAGGACAAACATGAGGCTCCTTATCAAGGTGATGCACGAGGAGGAAAAAGAACTTGGTGTTAATAACCAAGGTATAACTCAACCATCGAAGGCTGCGCAGAGACCTTAATTTTTAGGCTTGAGATACACCGAGAGAGAATGCTCGAAGGTGTCAGATTCTTCTGAGACATTGTCGAAATCGTTGAGGAAAGAGAATGGTGGGAACACTTCCCCATCATCCCATGGCAGTGCCATTGTAGGGAAGGAGCTGAGGCAAGCTCTCATCGCCATACTTACACCAGAGATAACAAGGAAAGGTATAACCACTCTTGACATTCGAATGTTCATTTCGATTATGATAATGTTTTTAATAATGAATGTAAAACATGGCATTGAAAAACATGTACCTTTTAAGGATTACATAACCATACATTTTCTAAGTGTTGGAAAAGAATGTCAGCACACAAAAGGAGGAGGCATGAAAGACCCTCTCAACAACAAGTAAAGAAACATGTTAAGCAGATCTGGAGGAGGAAGACCTATTGCAGTCATTGCAACAAAAGTGGCCATCAAAGAGCCACATGTTGCAGGCTCCATCCACAGCAGCACCTTAAAAATAAAGTGTCGGTACATGAACCAGGTGAAACGATTGTTCGACAAGCAAAACCACCACAGGTGGATGATCCATTCATAGCGATAAGTGAAAAATGGTTTCTAGATATGTTATCTTGTCATGGTCGTACTTTTGTAAATCATTTGTTGTATTTTAAGATGTAAAAGTGATGATGTGTTTTCCATCACCTATTAAGCAACAATGATGTCTGGTCTTATTTTGAGTTGCATGATAAACTATGAGGGTGATGGTGTGTCTCCATCACTCGTCAAAGAAACAATAGTGTTTGGCCTTATCTTTGTAAATCATGTGTTGCGGTGCTGAGGTGTTTTCCATCACTTGTTGGAGCAACAATCATATGTTGGCATTGTTTTCGTAGCTGGGGTATTGTGTCTATCTTGATGTCAACTTGACCACCAAGTATGTGTTATAAACTCATGGAAAGTATGGGATTCTTGGGTCATTAGTTGGTCATGAAATTCAAGCATGTAATTTGCAAAAATAATGTACTATAGGTTGCAAAGGTTGCAGGTGTCGACTCATCACTTAAGGCTCTAAAGAACAAAGGTGAAGGAGGTGGAAGTGAGACCTTTTCAGGATGCTTGTGATGTAGACAAGGTACAAAGAAGTTGCATATTATTTTCCATGCTTTTGGAGGATTAAAAGCTCCTCAGTGGGGAGGATTGATCCAGGTGGCTCCAAACACATGCAGAAGTCCAAGAGGACTCAAAAATCAAAGTGTTGGGATTGTGCTCGAACTATGTTCATGTTGAAGATCTCATCATCATGATTGTGGTGGTGTGAACGATTCGTCAAATCGAGTCTATATGTGAAAGTTAGGAGCAATCAAAGTTCAGGGTTGACTTGGGCGACTGGGCAGTCTTAAGTAGATAGCAATTTGGACAAAATCCGGCCACCGGATTCCGGACAACCTAGGCCAAATTCCAGGTGAAATTGTGGCCTACTTAAATTAACTCCTTTGGTCAATTTTCCAAATTTTCAGAAAGCCTCATTACTTTATAAAAATAAAAAATTATATATATATATATATTTATATATATATATAATATATATTATATATAATATATATAATATATATATATATATATATATATTATATATAATATTATATATATATATATATATATATATTATATATTATATATATATATATATATATATATTATATATATATATAATATATGTTTTTGGGTGGCCGGCCACCAACCCCGACACCCCCCAACAACCACACTATTACATACATATATGGTATGAGACCAGTGGGAGTTGAACCACGACAGTCGGGTCCACTGGCCCGGCCCACGCGGTAGTTCCCACGTTAAACCAACTAACTCAAAAACATTAACATAACGCCCCACCAAAATATTAATGCACCCATTCTTTGTTGTGGGAGTTATGGGATGGGTTGCTCAATGTGGACCCGAACCCCAACAAACGACCAGATGCGGTTGTTAAAAAAAAATAGTAATGTGTTAAACTGAGAGGGGTGGGGATTGACCACCCGACCCCTCCTCAACTAATTCTTAACTCATACCAATTTGCCTAAACGACATTTCTTGTTTAATCTACCACCAAAAACTTATATAAACCCATCATTTCTCAGTGCACCAAAGCATGGAGGAACCAGGAGTGGGCACAAAAATCAAAACGTAATATTTTTTTAATTAATTTATTGCAAGTGGAACCATGATTGGGCAAAAATTCTCACGAGGGTGAAATTTTTGTTGTGTCCAAATTGGACAAATTGTATGTCGATCTTACACCTCTCAACGACACAAACCCGATGGCGTAGTTAGAATTTCTATCTAAGAAACAGATTTGCAGAGGACCCAGAGGAGGGAATATTTGAGGAATCTAAGGGGAATCTAAAATATTCCTTGAGACCTAGATTTTCATTTTCTTAGAATTCAGAAATTTGACAATCGATTTTGCACTATTCGATGCCAGAAATTAGATGGTGTGTTCAGATTTTCCATTTGCTCATTTCATTTTTCAACTGCTTTTCAAAGTGGAGTGCAGGTGTCAGCATTCAAACATGGGAGCAGTCATTCCATGAGATTAGACACAATGAGATTGATGGTATGGAAAACTTCACCAATTTGATGTCCTCTTCTTTAGATGGCCCCAGGATGTGAGGTATATGCAGTGTTCATGTACTTCTTTTTGCTATGAGATGCATTGTGTTGTATAGATCCTTGTTTGATGTTTTATGTGGGATCTTGTTTTCTTACTTTTCTCATGATTCCTACTTGATTTAATACTGAATCATTTGTGGGATGTACTTGTTGTCATGATTCATCATGTTTTATTTGAGATCCCTTTGTTGTTATGTTGATGGGATACTCATGTTGTCATCAGGTATGTTTGCATTGAGATCCCTTTTATGCCATGTTGGCAGGCTACTCATCACGCATGAGTTTCTGTAATACCGATAGGAGTCCTTTTTGACTGAGAGTTCCTATAGCGAAACATCTCTTGGAGCCACTCCTGTGTGAGGGCATTTTCCTTGTATGATAGCGACATCACCTCTTATGTACATCATCACTATTGACAACACTTAATGCAGTAGTCTACACCATCTTGACATCGGGGCCTAAAGACGTAGTCCCTCATGACGAACTCCGTTATCAACGGCTTATGTTTTCATACGTTGATGATTGTCATGTTCCTCATCTTTACAACATGCAGATGTATTCATTTATGTTCTTTTAAAAATACAATTTAACACATCACAAAAGAAAAAGGTCTTGGAAGGGTCCTTCATCACACCCGGACTTGGATCACCTAGATTAGGTGACACTAAAGTTCAGTGTATATTAATTTGTGTATATTTGTTAAAAAATCAGTGTTATAGTTTTCAAATCATTGGCCACTGATAGATTGGCTATTGGTATATTGAAAAAATTGAGTTGAAATCAAGGAATATTCAATCACATTTGGGATTTCATTTATTATTGCATACTATAAATACTTAAGGTGCAAGATTGTCAACAAATCAACATGCAAAAGGAAAATTCATACCTTGCACTTTAAAAGGCTAAACAATTTCAAATATTAGTGAAGTAGTAGGTTTTTCCACTAAGGCAAGAGCATATTAAGGATGCTTGGGGGAGAGACTAAACAATACATCGACACCACCTTTTTGAATTGCAATGGACATGACCAAGTAAATTGGAAAAATGCCTCAATATTTATTGAATGGATAGGACATATAGTAGAGAAAAATAGTCAATGAGGTTATTTATGTATGCAGTGATATTAAACAGGCTAATTGTCCAAACCTCATTCTTATTGTCTAGATGTGATAATAATATCATAATAATGGGTGAATCATTGTAGCAAGTGAGTTGTGTATGAATGATACATAAACACAATAACCAAAAATATATTTTGCAATCCAGCTGAATCATCCTTCTTATTGCAACCAAATAAAAATATTCCATTCAATTACTCTCCACAAAATTGTTTTCCTTCCTTTTTTTGTTTACCATTTTAAATGGTAATACTATCCAAATGAATGTTGTAAACATTGGCATCAATGTAAAATAAGTAAGGGCCCGAAAAACCAAAAAATCATAAAAATAGGGAAATATCAATAAAAAGTTGGCAAACATTGGAAAAATTAAGATATCATAAAAATATCTTTAAAAATCGACAAACATCATCTAGGCCAAAAAATCATGATTACGAAATAAAGTCAGGATGTTATTGAGATTTTTTCAACATTGGTCCAAATAGAAAGAATATATATATATATATATATATGGATTCAATAGAGGCAACACTTGTTACAAGGTTTCAACTTGGTCAATGGCAGAGCCTATGCTACAACATTATCTCCTGCAGGCCACTTTGTTCATCAAGCATGAAGATAAATCGATGAAAAAAAATTTGACAGCAATAAATTAATATGTTAGTGGAATAAATCCATCCCTCACTTGGTCCTACAGGATGTACCAAGTCCTCTCTTTGTTTAATATTTTGGTCCACAGCATCCTAGTTTCTCAAATTAGATTCTAGAATAGAATAATGTATATTAGTGTAGAATTTCTAGTTTTCTCATGATCACTCTATATGTAAGGCATAGCCATTGTACTCAGTAATTAATTGTATAAAATTCAAACTTATTCACCTATTAAGAAGTCACTTTTCACATGAATGTACTTATGACTTATGAAATCCACCCTTTGGTGAGCCATTATTTGACTAACTGGAAGTTGATATAAATTACAAAGCATTCCCATCTTTTAAGAATTAAAGGTAAAAACCCATTAAGCAATATGACCCTGAATTTAGTTTTCATTATCTAACATAGAAAATCAAGTTCCTATTTCCAAATCCATTTGAGCAAAGGAGAGGAAAAAAGAGTTAATATTTCTTTACCATCTCCTCAAATAGAAAAAATTGGCCCCACTTGTTTGATTTCCATTTTATTTTTTGTATGGAAGAAGGTTATGAATAGTGGGTTAATGAGTTCAACCATTGGTAGGCTAGACATCTAGTAAATATGGAACAAGACAATCATCATTAATGAACTAGTTCAACCTAATAGGTTAGATATATCTTGTCCTTAATGAATGCACAATATTACATTCACTGTCTAATTAGAATGCCAAATTACACTAACTGTTGGGGATAATAGACTAATCTCTTCTCAAAATACAAGTGATGTACTGTTAGTAAATACTTAATGCAGTTTATGATGCAATTGAGTGTATTGTAATAAAAGATTATGCTAGATTAGAAAAATAGATGTTATTTTCATTCAATTAGGATGTGCACAGGATGAAATTGAACCTTTTATCAAAATGCCTTATAGGTGCAGTCTCACATAAACTTCCATTAAGCAACCAAGTTGCTACAGAGAATCAAATCAGTAATGAAATCTATTTTTTTATGAAATATAACAAATTTTAAGAATATAGCTAATGTCTAGATATGTCAACCTAAAAATAAATGCTATGGGTAAGACAAAATTGTCAAGATTGAACTAATGTATGTTCTAAGGTTTTGGAGATGTATCATACATCCATGTAATCTTGCTGGAACATGACAACATAGAATATGTTTTCAAACTATAGAGGCTAACATCTATGATCTAAGAGCATATACATCAATTCATTTATGATAATATTTTCCTCAAATCAACAAAGAAAAGGCCTTTTGAATATGAATATACATTCTCATAGAAATTTAATCGCTGGAATCCATTTTCAAATTATAGTCTGATGCTTAACTACATTTTCTGAAGATGTAATCTAACGAGGCAATATTTTGGTCTTCTTCAATCAAATCCAGTGACAGAATTCTTGGTGAGATTGCAATGTTCTATTACTTAAATTGTATTCTTTAATGCAAAAATGTATTTATCCCCTGCAAAACTCCTAGAACATTTGGACTGTGCAAATTCAACACCTTAAAAATACAATTTTCCCAATTATTGACCAAATTTTGGGCAACATCTACTGGAAAATCCACCCGTAAAAGGGCCAAAAGGTCACATTGTTAGACTATTTCTTTTCTCATTATCCTTGACTAAATAAGAACAGATTCATTTCAAAGTAAAAGGAAATAGGGTTTATTTATTTTCATCCAATCATTTTCATCATCAACTTCTTTGTGAGGATTCTCACTAAAAAGTGTACAAGGAAATGTTTGCATGCAAGGTACAACATATTAATATATCTTGAAAATATTTTCAAATGAACATATCAAATTTTTACCAAATGGACTACATTCCTCAACCACTTCTAATAAAAGGTCCTCTAAAAATCATATTACTAGAACCTGATCCACTTGATCAGGTTCTAGTAATATGCTTTTTAGTGGACCTTTTTAACAATCCCCTTTCAAAAATCCATATTTAACAATCCACATTTGCCTAACATTTTTGAAGAAGGAATCATGTTCTTCGGTCATATGATGATCACTTCAAGCTCCAAGGCAAAATTCAATTTCACCATATACAATGTTTACTTTGACAAAAGCAGCTTTTAAGAATTCTAAGATGTAGTCAATATGAATCCCAACTTATTTGCGATAAAAATGTTATGACATACAAATAATGGCCACATATCAAATCATATTACAAACAAAAAAGGGTTTCATACTAATGGAAGAAATGTGAAAAATAGATGAAAACTAAACATAATTAATGGTATATCACTTGAACCTTGACATATAGAACATTAAGTAAAGATGCCTGCAGAAATGCATAAAATTAGGAGGAAATTATTCCAACATTAAAAGACCAAAATGAGCATTCAAGCTATTTGAGGGTTGATTGGATGGTTTATCCAGTGAAATAAAAAACCTTCATTCAACATGGCTCTAAATAATTTAGTGTGCCTCCACCCTCCCTGGAGATTCACCAAATATGAGAAAATTGCACTTCTTGTTGCATTTTCTGATTCTTGATCATTTCCCCTTTCACTAGCCTTATCAATTATATCGTTATCAAAATTCTATGTTTGTGTGAAGGGAAGGGGAATTTGTGCAATGCAATTAGTGCTATTCTCATCTGGATCATTTTGCGTGGCAGTATCATGAAGTTGCAAGGCATACTCCAAGTCTCATAGCACATTCCCCATAGTAGACCTATCAATACCTTGCTCTACCAAACACTTCTCTATTGTCTCTCCAAACTTTCACAAAGAACCATGATTAATTGTATCCATAAGATGAGGATCAATGATGTGGCCAACCATTCCTCTTTTCTGCCAGTGCATTTCCCACTCTCCATTGTGGATTTGCGCTCTTGGAAGGGTAGGATTTATTACAGGCCTTGCACATAAAACATCCATGAGCACCACACCAAATGAATAGACATCAGCTTTCTCAGTGATTTGCCACCTTTAGAAACACTCAATATCAAGATATCCAAAACTTCCTTTCACTACAGTGCTCACATGTGTCTAGTCTAGCATAGGTCCAGTTTTTGACAAACCAAAATATACCACTTTAGCAATAAGATTCTCATCCAGCAAAATATTTGTAGAAAAAAGAAGTTGTATAAAAGGAACAAGTTGAGACAAAATTGTTATTTTGTATCAAATTAATGTCTTAAAACACTTCATTATGTAGTAGAGATTTATGGCTGACATCTCTAATCCTGTAGACATAGACTAGTGGATGGAACTAGCTATGAGGAAGGACAACGAAAGTTGAGCATTAAGTTGAAGGAAGTTCCATCATTCATCTATGTTGATAATGTTTTGGATAAAGATTAGCTTCAACAACTATTTCCACTTAACACAGATGAAGCAAAGCACTTAAGGCTGCTTGTGACTGCATGTGACATAAATGTGCATAGAGTATGCCAAATGGACATGCCTCCCAAAAAGTATTGTAGAGAGGCATCTCTCCTGTGGAAGCAAAGAGTTTATTAGAAGAGCATATGCCTAGTTACATGCAAGGAAATCAAGTTCTCAACTCCATCACATAATAGAAAAAAGTGGTGGAATTCCATTAATGTTTAACCTTGGTAGCACAGGAGCTCTCTTTTTCAAAAGACATGTTGGAAATACTTAGGTGGGGGTGAATCAGTATTTATTTTCAATTATTATTTTTATCAGTTAAAAACATTCATATTTGGAACACAGAATAGAGAACAAGAATAAATGCTTTTATTAATGTGATCTTTGCAATAAATCAAGTACAATAT
>APFE030265828.1:8590-31960 GCA_000404065.3 Pinus taeda | reverse complement strand
CTTTGCCAGAATTGACATTTTTTGTCAAAAAACATTGTTTTGACTATGGTTGACCATTTTTACTTGTAGATGATGGATAAATGTAATATTTTCATGGCACTTTGATAGATTTTATCTCTCTTTACCCTTCTAGAAGCTTCCTTGATGTAAAAAGTAAATAATTAATGCATGAATCAGTTAGCTAAGTAATAGAGGCAAGTTGTTGAGCTGCCTATTATCTAGTGCTTAGTTTGGAATTAGTTCAAACTGCTCCTAAAAGGATGAGCTCGACCCCTAGAGGCAAGGGAAGAGGTTAGCTTGCCTATATTATGTGTTTTCTTATTCATTTTGAGAGGTTGGAAGGTTGAACTCTAGAGGGAGAAGTGCTATTGTATTATTGACTTGTATTTTCTGCAATTTGAGGAAAAAGGAAGGCCAGGGTTTTGCAGACTTCATTGTGGATTCTTGTGGATTATTATGTTGATGGTGTGCTTCCTACTGTTATTGTAAGTGTGTTTATGTGTTTCATTCCTTGATCTCTTGCTGCTATTTAAACAAAAGAAGTGATAAAGTTTGAATCCATGCATGTCATGCTCAGCTTTCACTTTTGTTTAAATTTTATGTTTTCCACCGTCTAGAGAGGATTCAAATCATTGTTTGCCCTCTTTAGCTTTTCTCCTTTCCTCCTGATCATCTCTTTCAACTAAAGGCATCAGCATAGATTCCTACCTTGCCCCAAGGAATCACCTGCAAAAACTGAGCTCAATCCCCGCACCCTGAATTGCACTCCCTCCAATTGCCACCAAAAAATCCAAAAACTCTAAACCAATTCCCCATATCAGTTTACTAGCCTAAAATCCTTGTTCCTAATTGGTCAGCTTATCATATTGAAAGATCTACCGAATCTGACCCGAGAGAGCCTTCTCATACCTCGTAGGGCTAGCTACGAGGTGAAATGGTTTGATGTAGCCTTGAGAGTTTGTCTATCTCAGCCTAGGTAAATTCCAAGTGCTAACAGACTCTTTGTGAGTCTCCAACCTCCAGAGCACCAACTCTATCTTTTCAAGGCACCAACCTTGAATTTAGGAGCCCCAATTCCCAGGACACCAATCCTTTCTGTTCTGAGGCACCAACTTCAAGGGCTCCAACCCTTTGTTGTAACTGTCTAGATCTGTTTGGTTGTAATTCTCTGCTCCCAACCCTATTGGACCTATGACTTACTTCTGTCCCCCTATTCATTCCACTTCTGCCAGAACTTCGGCTCCCTTTTTTTACAGTTCACCAGCCACATTAAACTTTCCTTGTTCTCCGTTTTATATGCCTGATATGTCTAACCTTTTGCTTCCTCCTTACTCTCTTGAGCTTTGGCTTCCTTAACACTCACTTGATCTTTTAGCTTCCTCTATGATCACTCTTCAGCTTCCTTTGTCTCTTCAAATTCATCAATACTCACAGGACACGTTAATTAGGAAGAGGGGCCATCTTTATTATTATTCAAAAAATAGACTTATTCTTTACGACAATCGCAACATTCATGAACAGTCGGAGTTATTCCTTTAAACCCACAATCACAATCGCAACAATCTGCAGGTCTTTCTAAGTCATTCCCATAGTACATCCAATGGCCGATAGCTGATTCCCCTGCTGGATGTGATATGATTATAAACTGTTTTTAATGAATTTATCGAGTCCACAGTAATATCAAAATCACAGTTTATAGTGTGCCATCCCTTTATAACTTGTGATACATATCTTCCGACGCGGCGGACGCGATATTACAATAGGGCATATTACAATGGAGCAACGGGTCCATAGTATTATCGCAATCGGAGTTTTAATGTGACAAGGCCTTAAACACTGTGATACATAACTCCTGATACGGTGGAAGCAACTCTCGAACCCGAACTTTGTGGTTATGCCAGAATCACCTATTGGAAGTGTTTATGTGTGTGTTTACATTAAAAAACCGAACCATACAAAAACTCAGAATACAAAGAAATACATGGGAAACCCGCTACGAACACATAATCTAGACTTCAAATGCATTAAAACCACATATAAAAATCTCTCGGGTCTGCTAATACCAAACCCTTCCACTTTATTCCTCTTTACCTTTTTTATCTCTAAACTCTCATCTCTCTTCATCACTATCGGCACATCGGCCCATCGCATATTAGCATTCCACCACACCGTCACTTAACCTTCCCAAAATGTAATCAATGATTAAATCTCAACCGTTGACCTGGTTTCCGATCCAACGGTCCAAATTTCACCCGATCACCATAACTGATGAAAAGATCTCTGCCGTTCAATCAAACCCACTTGATCTAACGATTGGTATTAAATTTGGTTAGAGCGGTTTTCTCTCTCCAGTCTCCTACCATGCGTCAGTCGATGAATGGTATCAGGTGATCAACCCTAAATACCACTTACAGCATGGAGTTCACCCGATGAACCCACTTACCGCTTATGGACACTATTGTTTCGGTGGTTAATTTGGGCCGTCCATCCTCCAGTTTCAACGATATGATTTAATCTTCACTGTCCATTGCCCTTCATTGGTTTCTTGGCCTTTCCTTAGGAATTTTAGGAAAAGTTTTCATTCTCCGTTATAGTCAGATATTCTCAATCTTCCTTCGTTCTGATGTAAAACTCAATTACACCTGCTTATGTCTGATTCGTCCATCCATTCACATGGAAATCCCAATTTCTACATGCCTAGATCCAATATAACGCTCCCGGTCTGACAACTTCCAATATTCCCTGCTCTGATATGTTCCTCTTTGCTTCTTTTGATGAATTCTTCCTCTCAGTTCTTCTTGGTCATACATTACATGCGATACTCCTGATTTGGCTCCTCTGATGTGGCTCAGCCTCAATCTTTCACTCTTACACTTGCTTCTCTTCTCTACTTTGATAGCTCTACTCTGATAGCTCCTCGACTTCATATTGCCATTAATTATAATCTAGATCAACAATCTCCCTCTTTGTCATTGATGGAAATATTCTTCTCCTCTCCCCCTCTGACACCAATGGCAAAGGAGTGCACAAGGGATCCCCCTTTCGAACTTCTCCCCCTGTCCTGCAACATCTTTGTGAATCAACTTAAGTTATGCTAAAGAGATAACCCCCATCTTTTGGTGAAGATGTTCAAATGCTTCTCAAGGAAGAGGTTTTGTGAAAATATTAGCTATCTGCTCCTTAGTATTGATATATTCTAAGATGATGTTTTTTTTAGCTACTTGTTCATGAAGGAAATGATACTTGATTGGTATATGTTTGGTCTTTTAGTGCATCACTAGATTTTTGTTGAGGCTGATCGCACTTGTGTTATCAAAATAGACGGTAATTGGTTGATTTGTACCTATGTTGACATCTTTTAGAGATTCCTTCATCCAAATTATTTGAGTACAACAATCTGTGGCAGTTATATACTCGGCTTCATCTATATATAGTGATATGGATGAATGTTTTTTTTTGAGCGAAGATACTAAATAGTCTCCCAGGAATAATGCATTTCCACTAGTCCTTTTCCAATCATCAACACTTTCGGCCCAATCAGCATCGGTGTATGTAATCAAAGTAAGAGTTGAGCTCTTAAGGTACTAGAGACTAAAATCAAGAGTTCCTTTCAGGTATCTAAGCATTCTTTTTACAGCCAACAAATGGGATTGTTTAGGAGCTGATTGAAATCTTCCCACCATTCCTACTGCTTGCATAATGTCGAGTCTCGTAGCAGTTAAGTACATAAGGGCTCCAATTATTTATCTGTAATGAGTTGCATTTACTTGTAGTCCAAGGAAGTGAGATAACTCTCCTATCATTGACATCTTGAACTCTTTTGACATATCTTGAGAAAACTCATGGCTCATCTCATCATTATTAATAGCAAAAATCAGATCATCAACATAAACAAGTGTGACTAGTAACTTATCCTCATACGTCTTTATGTAGAGATTACTTCCTGCCACCCCCTTCTTGAAGCCTTGTTGTTGTAGATAGTGATCCAATCTTGCGTACCAAGCTTGTTTCAACCCATATAATGCCTTTTTCAACTTACAAATGAAGTCTTTTCCTTCTGTTAGATTAAAGCCTTCTAGTTGCTCCATGTAGACTTCTTCCTTGAGTTCCCCATTCAGAAATGTTGATTTTACATCCATTTGATAGATTTTGAATCCTTTTGAGCAACCAAATGCCAAGAACATCCTGATAGCTTCCACACGAGCTACTGGTGCAAATGTTTTTTCAAAGTCAATTCCTTCAATTTGTGAATAGACTTTGCAAACAAGCCTTGCCTTGTTTCTTATGATTTGTCCATATTCATTCATTTTGCTTTTAAACACCCACTTGGTTCCTATTATGTTTTTGTCCTTTGAACGAGGTATTAGCTCCCATGTCTCATTCTTCTCAATTTGAGATGTTTCTTCTTCCATGACTTTTACCCAATGAGGATCCTTACTTGCTTGAGTAAATGTTTCTAGTTCTATCATGGATAGAAGAGCAACATCATTCTTCTTTAGTGTACTAGTCATCCTTCTTTGGGTTTGCATCTCTTCATCCATATTTCCAATAATCTGCTCTTCTGGGTGATATTTTTGGCAAAATTTCATCTTTGAAGGGGTTTGAGATGGTTCTTTTTCCTTGGTTTTTCCTTAGTCTTTTTCTTCTTTTTCAAGTTCTTCTTCTTCAATGAGAGAATCAACTTCATGTTCTTCAATTTCTTTTTCTAGAAGGTCTTCATCAATTTTTACATCAATGCTTTCCACTATTTTCCGTATTCGATTATTGTAGCACTTGTAGGCTTTGCTTCTTATAGAATATCCAAGAAAGATCCCTTCGTCAACCCATGAATCAAATTTTCCTGGTGAGTCATCATTGGTTTTTATGAAGAACTTGCTTCCAAAAATCTTGAAGTATTTTACTGATGCGAGCCTTCCTTTCCATAATATATAAGGAGTCTTTTCATTATTTGGTCTCAATTAGTTTCGATTCAATGTATAGACAGTTGTCCCGACTGCTTCTTTCCATAAATTTGTCTACAAGTTAGTTGCTATTAAAATTGTTCTTGCCATTTCTTGAACTGTTCATTTTCTTCTTTCAAATACCCCATTTTTCTTTGGTGTTCTGGCAGCAGACAGTTCTCTTTTAATTCCATGTATTTTACAGAATTCATCAAATTCTTTTGATGTGAATTCTCCCCCTCTATCTGTTCTAAGACACTTAATCTTAGAGTCATTTTCATTTTCCACAAGAGCTTTAATATTCTTAAAACACTCAAATGCTTTGGATTTATATTTTATAAAATATACCCACATCATTCTAGTATAGTCATCAACAAATAAAGCAAAGTACCTTTCTCCTTGGAGTGTCAGAGTTCTAGTTGGTCTACATAAATCAGCATGAATGATCTCCAAAGGCTTTGATGTAGATAACTCCTTGGTTTTGTGACTTGTTCTAGTTTGCTTTCGATGTTGACATGGGCCACATACTCCTTGATTTGGTTTGAATAACTTTGGAATGTCTCGTACTTCTTTAATCTTGCTGATATTGATCAAGTTATCACAGCTTATATGTCCAAGTCGCTTGTGCCACAACCAACTTTCATCTGTTTGACTTAAGTAGAATTTATCTTCTTGAATTTTGTTCAGAATATAGATGTTGTCTAGTGTTCTAACCCCTTTCGCCACAAGTTCCCCTGAGGAAGAGTTCCTTATTTCACAGTCTTTGGTGCTAAAGACAACATTATGTCCTTGATCATAGATTTGGCTAACACTCAAGAGGTTGTGTTTGAGCCCGTTTACTAGCAAAGCATTTTGAGCTTTTCCTTTTCCATTAATAAGAGTAACAGTTCCTTTTCCAACAATTTTGGCAAATCCACTTCCAAAGGATACATTTCCTTCCTTTTTGTTCAATGAGACAAACTTCCCTTTGTCCCCTGTCATGTGTCTAGAGCACCCACTATCAACAAACCAATTATTTTCATTATTTTGAGCACATAGAGCTAGCCCACATTTATCCGTGTTGGGATTCTCATTTCTTGCTTTTCCTCTTTTGACTGGGCAATTTTGTTCATTGTGTCCATTATTATTACCTAATAAGCAAATCATATCAAATTTGGCCAAGGGATCAAAAGAATTGTAGGTATTGATTTGTCCTTTCCCTTTGGGGCCATATGGTTTGTTTGTTTGATCCTTCAGCTTTGGTGTGTCATTCTTAAGAGCCATGCAATGTCTAGCTTGATGACCAAAATTTTTACAATAGAAACGACGCCAAAAAAAGATAGTTTTGTACCTGTTGTAATAGCCATGATTTGAATCAACATTCTTCCTTGGAGTTACTCCTGCTTCATTCTTTGGATTTGAGATGGGCCTTTGATGAAATATTGTTTTGTATCTATTGTAACATCCATGATTCGAATCAAAATTCTTCCTTGGAGTGACTCTCTCTTCATTCTTTGGATCTGGGATGAGCCTTTGATGAAATAATCTTTCTTCTTTTGGGTTGCTGGAAATTACGTCGGCATAGATTTTCACATTATTCTTAGTACTTGATGATTCTCCTTTAAAACCTATTCTAGATTTGTCATGTTAAGGTTTTTGATTATTTATGATAGTGTCAAGTATTTGAGAGCTTTTCCAACCCTTTTTAACTTTCTCCAATTCCTTCCTCAGAGATACTATTTCAGCTTCACATTCTTCGCAAGCTTCTTCTTTTTCTCTTAGCTTATTTTTCAAGAGATCTTCCCTTCTTTTTGTTTCCTCATTTTCTACCTTGAGAGAAATTATTTTATTCCGTAATTTCTCATTTTCCTCAATGACACTTATTAACAATTCATCTACATTTCCATCTAGCCTTGAATCATCATCATTTGTGAATGCCATGAATAATACTTCTTGGCTTCCAGAATGGTCATTTTCTTCATATGATTCTTCATTACCTACTTTATGGTGACGGAACTTGTTAGTTGATTTCATTTTAATGACTACAAATTCATCTTCATCAGACTCATCTTGCTTAGAGAGGAAATTCTTCTTATTGAAACCTTTCTTTTTGTATACCATCCCTTTAGAATTTTCTTCATCATCATTATCATGCTTATGAGGTCATTTTGCAGCATAATAACCTATTTTTCCACACTTGAAACAAATAAGAGGGTGTTTACCTTTTAGCTTAGATCGTTTCTTCAACCTTCATACAAATTGCGCCAATTCAAATTCAACATCGGAGTCATCACTAGTGACATTCCTTTCTTTCCCCTTTTTTGATTTTGAGGCCTTGAATGTTGCATCTTTGGAACTTGAGAAACCTTTTCTCATCTCATAGGAAATTAGGATTCCATGGAGTTCATCCATCTTGAGAGTATCTAGATCCTTCATTTCTTCTATGGCACTTACTTTGGAGTCAAATCTGTTTGGGAGATATATTAATACCTTTTGAACAATGGTGCTTTCTTCAAAGGTTTCTTCCAATCCTTTAAGAGAGTTGACCACTTCAGCTACTCAGAGAAAGTATGATGCAATATCTTCTTCATCATCCATTTTGAGACTTTCAAATTTCCTTCTATGAGTTTGAAGCTTTTCCTTCTTGACTTTGGAGTCCCCGTCGTATAAGCTAATTAGCTTATCCCCTACTTCTTTCGTAGAGTTACAATTTATGACTTTTGTAAATTTAGAATCAGTGATTCCACTAGTGATGGAGTTTAAGCCTTTTGCATTTGCAACGTAGACTTTCCTCTCATCTTGATCTGTTGGAAGAATGGAAGGAGCTATGTACTAATTTAAGATCGAATGCCAAACTTCAGGTCCGAGGGACATTAAGTAGTAGGACATTCTCTTTTTCCAGAAACCAAAATTTGTGCCATCAAACAGAGGAGGTCTTCCTGACACTTCTTGATTTCTCATCATGACTAGGAATCCTTCTTCAAGTTGTTAGGCTGACATGAAGAAGCCCGCTCTGATACCAATTGTTGGAAATACTAGGGGGGTGAATGAGTATTTCTTTTCAATTATTATTTTTATCAATTAAAAGCATTTATATTTGGAACACAGAAATAGATAACAGGAATAGATGCTTTTATTAATGTGATCTTTGCAATAAATCAAGTTCCAATTTATATATATATTATATATATATATATATATATATATATATATTATATATAGTATTATATATAATATATATATATATATATATAATATATATATATATATATATATATATGGTTTCAATCAGTTTCCAAGCACCAACTTGGAGTCTTTGTGAGGCTCCAACCTCTAGAGCACCAACTCTGTCTTGTCAAGGCACTAACCTTGAATTTAGGAGCACCAACTCCTAGGACACCAATCCTTTTAGTTCTAAGGCACCAACCTCAAGGGCTCCAACACTCTGTTGTAACTGTCTAGATTTGTTTGGTTGTAATTCTCTTCTCCCAACCCTGCTAGACCTATGACTTACTTCTATCCTCCTGTTCCTTCCACTTCTGCTAAAAACTTCGGCTCACTTTTTTTCTTACAGTTCACCAGCCACATTAAACTTTCCTTGGTCTCTATTTTATATGCCTGATACACCTAACCTTTGGCTTCCTCCTTGCTCGCTTGAGCTTCGGCTTCCTCAATGCTCACTTGAGCTTTCATCATCCTCTACGCTCACTCTTCGGCTTCCTCTATCTCTTTGAGTTCATCAACACTCACAGGACACGTTAATTAGGAATAGAGGCCATCTTTATTATTATTCAAACAATAGACTTATTATTTACGGAAATCACAACTTTCATGAATAGTCGGAGTTATTCCTTTAAACCCACAATCGCAATCGCAACATTCTGGAGGTATTTATAAGTTGTGCCCATAGTACAGCCGATGGCTGATAGCTGATTACCCTACTGGATTCGATATGATTATAAACTATTTTTAATGAATCCATCGGTCCATAGTAATATCGCAATCGCAGTTTATAGTGTGCCATCCCTTTATAACTTGTGATACATATCTTTTAACGCATTAGACGCGATATTACAATAGGGCGTATTACAATCGAGCAGCGGGTCCGTGGCATTATCACAGTTAGAGTTTTAATGTGACAAGGCCTTCAACACTGCGATACATAACTCTCGGTACGGCGGACACAACTATTGGACCCGGACCTTATGGTTATTCCACAATCACCTATCGCAAGCCTTTATGTGTTTATTTACATTAAAAACCTGAACCATACAAAAACTCAGAGTACAAAGGAATACACGGGAAACCCGCTTCGAACACATAATCTGGACTTCAAATGCATTAAAACCGCATATACAAATCTCTCGGGTCCGCTAATACCAAACCTTTCCACTTTATTCCTCTTTACCTTTGTTATCTCTAACCTTTGATCTCTCTTCATTGATATCGACACATCGGCCCATCACATATTAACATTCCACCATGCCATCACTTAACCTTCCCGAAATGCGATCAACGATTAAATCTTGATCGTCGATCTGGTTTCCGATCCAACAGTCCAAATTTCACTCGATCATCAAAACTAATCAAAACATCTCCGCCATTCAATCAACCCCACTTGATTTGATGGTTGATATTAGTTTCGAGTGGATAACTTGCAAGAGATATACCCGCCTGATAAAGTGATTTTCTCTCTCCAGTATCCTGCCACACGGTTGTTGATGAATGGTATTAGGTCGTTAGCCCTGAATACCAGTTACAGCCTTGAGTTCACCGGATGAACCCACTTACGGCTTATGGAAACTATGCTATCAGCGGTTAATCTGGGTCGTCCATCCTCCAGTTTCAACGATATGATTTAATCTTCACCATACATTGCCCTTCATTGGTTTCTTAGCCTTTCCTTAGGAATTTTAGGAAATGTCTGCATTCTCTGTTATAGTCAGATATTCTCGGTCTTCCTCTGTTCCACTGTAAAACTCAATTGTTCCTGCTTCCAGCTAATCCTTCCATTCATTCACACGGAAATCTCGATTTCTACACGCCTAGATCTAATATAATGCTCTTGGTCTGACAAATTCCAATATTCTCTACTCTAATATGTTCCTCTTTTCTTCTTTTAATGAATTCTTCCTCTCGGTTCTTCTTGGGCATACATTACATGTGATACTCCCAATATGGCTCCTCTGATGTGGCTCTTCCTCAATCTTCCACTCTTAGAATTGTTTCTCTTCTCTGCTTTGATAGCTCTACTCTGATAGCTCCTCAGCTTCATATTGCCATTAATGACAATCTAGATCAACAAGGCAAACATGAAATTTGTGATGTGATAGAAGTACACAAATTGGAGAGTGAACAGTTTGGGAAAATATGGAGTCTTACTTCTTCTCATTCCACAATTTTCCTAGGGAGTGCAAAGATCCATTCCTTGAAATTGTTCAATTTTCATAGGATGGGAGTGGGATATGGTAGGAGATATTGTGGGAAGGTTGTTCTAGATAAGATACAAGGTAAAGGACATGTGAGTAAAGGAAAAAATGGGATTATTCGATTTTGTAAATGTACATGATGTAATTTTAGAAATCGATCAAAGGAAAATAGGTAGAGTGAGATTCAACTTCACTAAAATAAGAGAACTTTTGTAATTTTTAGGAAATGAGGATGAAAAGGTACCAAATTTAAGATCTTGAGCCATTTATGTTTTATCCCATGTTTATGTTATTACTAACCATGATGTCATCCAAAGGAGGGAATTTGTATTATCTAACTGAAAATAATGGTATCAAGTGTATCAACTATGTTTTGTGCAGTTAAAAGAGTGATTTATTGAAAAAGGAAGTTACTAGATTATATTTTATTGACAATTCTTGTATTTGGAAACTTAAAACCAAACATAGTATAGGAACATTAAATTTTTTTTTTCTTAAAGGTTGTAGTTCTAATTCTACATCAACCTTTCAGAAGTGTAACGATAGAGATATTTGATTTATAAACCTTCCAAGGATTTGAATCAACTCAACAAGGCAAGTATAGTTCAAATATTTAGTTCCTTGTTCCTTCACTGCTCTTTTTTATTTATTTTCATAATAGAACATTAATGATTTGAATATAGTTTTCATATATGTTTTGAGTATACAAAAGGAACAATTACTCCCATAAATATCATAAGTTGTAAAACTCTATAAAATTCTTCATATTAATAAATCACAACATCTCACACCACAAAAGAGTAAAGAACATGAAACAATGAATGTTGGTTCTACATTTAATCACCTGTTGGAACCCTCTCAAAGTAGTTAGCCTTTCTAAAGAAGGAATGTATTTCTCCAACTGCACTTCTGGGACAGGCAAAGTTGAAGACAATTTTTCACTAAGTTTAGAGAGCTTGCCTAGCAAATGATGAACTTTTGCAGCAAGATCCAAAGGGTCGAAATTATTTTCTAGTAGATGATACAAATCTTTGCTAGTTTGTAGAACATGTGCCATGACAACTTTGAAAACCTAATACACAATAAATAGATTGGTTATGCACAAAAAGTATATTTCCAAGTTGATTATATTATAATATAAATCATGTAACATATCAAGACACAACAAAAAAATGCCCATGCAGAAAACAGACTCCAAGTCTGAGGGATAAGAAACTACTTGATTTAGGAACCCCAAGACATTTTAAGCAAGAGGAAATTTGCTAGAATAATCTCATGCAAAGAATATTCTAGTGGAAGATCATGGCATTCCTTGGGAAAAAAGCGCACTCTAGAGAAAAATCGAAGTCTCATACAAAACTCATACCCCACCGAAAATTGTCTTGAACTACGACAAAAATCTCCTAACATTAATGTGGGCCCTAAGGCTGGTTATAGAGAACTGTTCCCAAACTCAACGTTGTGATGAATTCAGAATTTAGGCCTTTTAATTACAATTCACAGGGAACCCTAGCTACAAATTATTTGATATACAAAATTTGTTTAGGCAATTCTAGTCATTGGTAATTGAAAATTTGTATGTTGGTAATATATTGCTAGGCTGGAATTCGTGATTAGACTATTGGTGCTAATGAATAGTGGTATCACTAATTGAATAAAAAATTTCCTTGTGATTGAATTGAATGGTGATATTATGTGATTTTAAATTATGCAGTGATATTATTATGGTACATGTTACATTGCATTACTAAATAGATATGTCTACTATTGAATAAGTAGACAATTTTTTTGAAAACCCTTGTTTTGAAACCCTAAGGCATGGAAAAAAAAATTACCCTAGATATCTTTAGGAAAATAAAATTATAATGGTAAGAGGACAAGGGTAGGGGGATTTGGGAACACGAAAGTGAACCCAAAATATATTTAAATAACAATGAATTAATGTAATTTCAAAGAATATGAATGAGAATGGGTACATAACGAAAGGGGTTTCTTGTGTTAGCATTTCAAAAACATAATCTAAATTCAAAGAACAAGAATTGGAATGGGTGCATAACGAAAAGGGGTTTCATGGTTAGGTTTCTGCTAGCATTTAACAATTATAAACCAATCAATTGGGGACCTCAATGAACCAAGTTTGTAAAGAAAAAAATAGAAGTCATGCAATCACTTGTAATAATGTGTCGTTAGGGTAAATTTGCAATTCAAGCTCTCGTCAAACAGCTCCATCACCTTGCTTCTCTTGGCCTCCTAATTCAAACCTTTGACCTTGCCATTTATATCTTTATACTAAAAGGATCATTTGGCCATGAGCTCTTACATCTTCCTGGCATTCTCATCATCGTCGAGATTCAAGTCTGCCTAGATTACCTTGTAATTCATTATCCTGAGTGCAGAGAGAACAATCAGGAAAGAACTCTCCATCGGGGCATTGAAACCCAAAATCTTCTCATCCTTATCTCAGATTCAGGTTCGCCTCAATCTCCTTACGAAATCTTCTCAAGCTCACTCAAAATCATGTTTGCTCGCTCAAATTCAGGTTTGCTTGGATCATCTTGCGAATGGTCACCCTAAATGGGGAGAGAACAATAGATACGAAACCACTTTGTGGGAAGGCATTGAAACCCCAAATCAATTAATGAAAAGTACTTTATAATATTTTTCCTGAATTATAAATTAGTGAATAATAATTTAATATCATTAGATAAGCATTTCAATATTAAAATATATTTTTTTCTTAAGCACCCTTATCATGTAGTAGTGGATGGAATTTTTTTGGTAAGTTCATCCAACAATTCCATTTTATTAGTTGTTGGAAAAAAAAGTAGTAAATTTTCTATCACATAAAATCAGGAAAAGTAAATTCACAAATCATCATTATCTCAATGAAGGTGTAAGGAAGATCAATCATGACCTATTAAAATAATCATCAAATAAACGGGAACCCTATCTAATTATAATAATGGAATAAGTGAAAAAAAATCATATAAATAGAAATAGAATTGTATAGTTGCCATACTGTAGTTTGATGGTGTTAACATAGTGGAATTTAGGTAGCACCTTTCAAGACCTTTCCAAACCATGAAAGGCACATCCACAAATCCTAAGGGTGCCCTCAGCATAATGTAATAGTAATATGAGCTAGCAAGAAGGTGTATGCATATTAACCCAAGGAGTTGAAACCCAAAGTTTACTTTTGGATAGGCAATGTTATAGGCCCATACCATTCTTAGCCAATATTTTGCACACGGAGAAATTGAATGTTTAGAATAAAATGAAATAACGATATAGGACTAACTTGAGGCAAAGAATAGGAAAATTTAGAGTACATTCTTGCACCCGTTTCTCTGTAGAACATAGTTATTTCTACTGTAACCAAAGGATGCATATTTGAAATTTGTTGGCTCCTAAAAATATAACTACTCCATACAAAGCCCCAACAATGATAAATAGATCATTGCTCTTATCCGTGATATGCAATAATCTATTTCTTAGTATCTAAGAAGAGTTTATATCATGAAAAATGGTAACATCACACGTTTTGATGATCTATCTATCCAAACAAAATATTTTGGGCAGTAATTTGTCATACAAGAGATTTTCAACTACATATCACTTTGTGATGACTTTCTAAAAGAGAGTTCCAAAGAGAAAATCACAGGTAGGTGTGAAGAAGTATCCAACAACATTATAATCAATACTTTGCCAGTAAGTCTGCCACTGCTTCCACAAACAAGACATGAATAGTCCAAAAAATGATTATGAGTATTGTGTAATGAAGTATAGAAATTGAGTTGAGCTCTTTAATGAAGGTTTTATTCCACCTTCATGTCCAAGAAATAGAATGAAATATTAAAATGTGGCTTTGAAATGGATATCTTAGTATCTTGTAGACTTGTTATAATGTTAGCAGAAGGATTCTAGTGCCAAAACATTGGCAACTTTAATGATTACTTATGGAGGGAATAGTTTTTGTAATTATCTACAAATTTTATCCATAGATGATGTTTGGCAGTAACAGAACTATCGTCCAACATCCATATAACATGGTTGTATTTTTCTTTTATCTTTGGTACTCCTTGAATAGCCTTTAGTTTTCATGGTGACAGTAAGAAAATTAACTCACATCTAGACACTAAATTGACAGTACTTTGTTAAAACCATTCCTTTTCTAGCTATAGGACTCTACAAAATGGTTACCTAAAAGTGTTGAAAAATCTTGTGAGAATTATGGCCCAATGGCCTGAAGTGAATGACTTCCCCTCCTCTTTTCATCAACAATTTCTAAACCTATTATAGTAATTCAAAAATCACCACTCTAAAATAAACAATATAGGTTATCATATAATTTAGACATTGTTTTATCTCATAAAAAACTTCAAAGATATCAATTTTGGTATGATGAATGGTATGCATAACCGTCCTTATAGTATCTATTATATTATGGACAATTTACATAATACTTGTAGCTACTCTCATAGCCAAACTAGAAGTGGGCTCATTCATGAAAACTATAGAAGGATTTGCAACAAGCTCAAAAACTATTGTTAGAATTTTCCTTTGTTTTGTTGACAATTGAGTCACACTATGTAGGCCTTCTAGTGCCTCCCTTAATTTGTATAATTCTATAAGTTCCATGACTTCATCAACAAAGGCTTACAAATTGGAATCTTTTGCAAGTCCACAACATGACGATTTGGCACCATATCAAAAGAGAAATTGAATAGTTATGTAGACTTTAAACTTTGGTTTCTTTGTCAACATCCTTCAAAAGACAAAGAAATTCCAAATATAATAGTGATTCCCAAACAATGACATGTAGAGAATGTATGTCATTCTACACACAATAATAAAAAAATTGAGCAAAGGTTTCCTACTTTTTGGGAAATCGATATATTCAGATATCACCCTCAATTTATCCTCCAATCTTCCTTCTAGCTAAGACATCCATGATAGTTTTCTTCCCTGCACCAATGACCCCCATAAATGTCATAAGAACACCAGGTATGAATGCACCTGTAACATAGCAATTGAATTTTATCTTCAGTCACTCCTTTCCCTCATTTCCTACAGATGAATCCAGAATTAGTCAACCAATCCCATCAAGTATGAGAATCCACAAAAACTGGAAATAATAAGATCACATAATACATCAGTCACATGGCTCAAGTTCTATGTCAACATGTTTACAAGGGATATCATCCACAAATGTGGGGAAGAATCCCTTGGATTTCTCCGTGATATTTTCCTTTGAAAAAATAATAATAATGACTATATATATGGTGTTTTTAATAGTTGTAAATCTCATTATCAAAGTGGTGCATTCCCATGTTGGTATTCCATTACTTTGGAGTGAAGGTCCCCAATGTTATAGCATCCTCCTTCAGTATACCATTAACATCACTGAGTGGTTTTGTTGTCATGCCTTGTGGGCCCTCTTTGGTTTTTGGTTGTTATTTATGTGATGTTAATAATAATTGTAGGGTTTACTACTAAAATGCAGTATCCCTATGTTGGGAGTCCATTCCATATTAATAATTTTCTCCTTCCTCCTATGGTTGCTACAGATGTATAATATATGAAGTCACAATGTAGGACTCCAATGATGTTGGGATATAAAGTCACAATGCACTTCTCCAAGGAAGTAAGGATGGTTAGCTAATTTTATTGCAAACTATAGTATAAAACGCAATGGCAAGAACATGTTTTTGAAAGTAAAAAGAAGAGGGTAAAGTATCATCCCTAGATCTAGAATCAAAATCCCAAAAATAATAAAATATATCATGGAAACATATACACCATAAATAATAACACTAATGAAATAAAAATGCATGTCTACCAACCTATGCCTTCATGAACAAATAAGTTTGGTTGAATAATATCTTTAGAGATAACAAGGAAAATGTCACCATTATATAGATGATTCATGGGAACATAGACATTGAAGAGTTCTTCATCTCCACTCTCAACTTGCATATGAAAATGGGAGAAAAGTAGATATTCCATCTATTTGTAGGGTCCCCATATAATCCAATGTCGGAAGCCATGAGCCAATATGGATTAGAAAATAGGTCCTATATAAATATTTGACTAACATAGTGTATGCTCAAATTATGGATTTTTCATAGAAGGTTCAGTAGAAAGGTGTGACCACCTATAAATCCACAAATTGGATCTAAGCCAATTTCAATGTTTGTGCCTTTTCCAATTTGACACTGAATATTTCTCATAATCCATGGGCAAACCTTCAAAAAACTCCTCCAAATATAGGATATGTCGTGTGGAATGTGTACGCTGGCCTTTATCTATATTATCATCAATTTATTTTGGAGGTATTTAGATTTTGATGATGTTATTCCAGAGACCATCTCCATTTCAAGCCCACCAAAAAATTTGATAAGTAATGCCTAACTCATATGCTCGAGATCAAGGATGCCCCATCCTCCTTCAAATTTCCTTCAAGTCAGAACCACCATGTTGGCCAAATGATATTTGTGCTTATTAGATTTAGCAGCCAAAATGAAGCTGGAGATGATGGATTATATGCTTCTAATGATATTCTTAGGTAGAGTGAAAAGATGAAGCTAGTATAAAGATATACTCTGAAGGATTGCTCGAACTAGAGTTGGCATGCCTCCAAGGGGGAGCCACCTGTGTGCCCATGATAAAATTGTACAGTGGAATTTCTCTCTAAGCAAGCTCCAGTACAAAGAGGTCAATAATAACATAAAGGTGTCTCCATTCCAGAACAGAGAATATACCAAATATTAACACATCATCAACAAAACGTAGATGAGTAATCCTGGCTTGTCCAGTAATAAATATACTTGTTAGTGACCCATCCATATGTGCCTGCAAGAGAAATCTCCTAAGTCCCTCAATAACAAGAATGGAAATAAGGGGTGATAAGGCACATCCTTTTCAAATACCCTGAGAGGCAGAAAATAATTTAGTAGGAAGTCCATTATCCAATACGGAAAATTTTGCAATAGATACAGAGGCCATGATCCATGTTGAAACTTGAAATGAAATACCAATTTTTTTCAATACCAACTCAAGAAAGGTCCAATCTACACACAAAATATTTTTGTAGGTCCCGGTTCATAATAATCACCTCAAGCTTCTTATATTTGATAGTATCTACAGTATCATGTGCAATAGAAACTGCATCTTGAATCTTTCGTTCACGAAGAAACTCGAATTGTTCCTAGATGATACCATCTGACAGTGTAGTTTTCAACCTATTATCAATGATTTTGGAAATCATTTTGTATAAGGTGTTGCAAAGAGAGATACTTCCATTATCAGCAACAGTTGATTCATGTGAAACCTTAGGAATCAATGTAATGAAAGTTGAATTAATATCACCAGGGATAACACCAAACTTTCAAGATTCTTTTGTAGCCACCAATATATCAATGCCCATAATATCCTAGTAGTGTAAAAATAGTTCAATCTTCTAACCATCAGGCCCAGGGATTTTATCACGAGCAGAGGATTTCATCATAGCTTGTAATTCTTCCATTGTAATTGGCTGAAATAGCATAGTATTTGTGTCAGCATTGAGCATTGTCGAATATGAATCAATGACCCCCATTTGTTCAAAATATCCACCTCTTCTCTAGCCCAATATTGATTGCAAAAATATCTCAATGCCTCTGCCTATATGTTGGGAAGAGTAGATAAGAAATTCCCATTAATATCCTAAATTTCGTAGATGAAGTTCTCCCTACAACGCTTCATTCCATAATTATCAAAGAATTTTGTATTCTTGTCTCCTCCCGATACCCAATGAGCACGATTTTCCAGTCTCCACTCCTCCTCTTGTAATTGCTCATTCTTGCACTTTTCTAAATCCACAGCTCATAATTGATGTGCCACTAGTAAATAATTTGCATGTGAAGGATCAACCAATATATTGAGTTTTCTATCAGTAACCAAAATTTCATCAATATGCTTCCTCTTTTTAGTCTAAATATAGTTACTGACAGAATTTTTAAGAGCCCTCAACTTAATCCCAATAAATTCCAAAGAAGATGTGATCAAGGGGTCCAATCTTAGTACCCAAAAAGTACACACTAATGAATCAAATTCAAGAAATTTTAACCAATGGTGATTAAATTTGAATAGGATACCACCCCAATTCCCATCTTCCTACCACTAGAGTATGATAGGGAAATGATCCGAAATTTGCGATGAAATAACCAAACATTTCACATACCCTAAGCACTCCACCAAATTTTCCTGAAGCATGAAATAGTCAAGCCTCTTAGTGATGCCTGTGGACCCAACCCATCCATTTCTCCAGGTTGGAATAAAGGGAGTCGACAAAATATCCACCAAGTGGTTCCTACCAAAAAGATCGCTGAAGTACCCCACCAATGGGCCCAACCTGCAATGACCCCCCTAGACCTCATTATCTTCAATGGGAAAATTCAAATCCCCTGCAAAAATAAGGTGTCCCATCTTTAACAGGCTGAAAGCTTCCAATTTATCCTAGAAGTATATTATAGAAGAATATGGCGCATATCTATTAATAATATTAAATTTTTCCTTCAATCCCCTAACAACACATACTCGCCAACCTGGATAGATGCAGAGGAGAATGGGCCAAATTTTGTCTCCAGTCATCATCATTTATTATAAGAGGATGATATAGAGGTGATTGACCCCAATCAAGTTACGAAGTATGAGGATTTTTCGAGGACTCCTCAAGCCCCTGACTTTTAAGGACATGATTATCATGGTAAACCCTCATAATCATGGAAATAACCTCTAAGGGCCCGAATACGAGAGAAAATAGAAACATAAGATGATGTACCAAAAGATGATGGACTAGGATCAAGTGTTGCAGAAATATTGTGAAGATTAGTATCATCCCCATTCGAATGATTTGAAGGTTTCAAACATTGTTCCTTCCTAATGGTCATATTACAACGAAAATTGGGACTGATAGAGATCTTAGGAGAGGAGGATGAATGAATCAATAGGGTCTCTAGATGGATATCAGTGTGAAGGCGAAGAAGCTCAATATCACTACCCACTAAATTAGTAGAAAAAGGTCTCCATAAAAAAAACTCCAAAATTAAATGTGAGCATGCTCAAGGCTAACAGTCGATGAAACATGAATAATGGAGGTTTCTCATTCGCATCAATAGATAGTGTGGGTAGATTCCAAAATTTCTAAATAGGGAGCAATATTCGATATATATAACAATGAAGAATGTTCGATACAATCAGAATGTGGTAGTTGAAAATGCGAAGAAAAAATATGTAAAGCATGGAATGTAGAATTACTAAGAGAAACAACACCTGATACCAAATCATTACAAATATGTTCTTCGGACACGTCATAGGTGGTGTGATTAATCTTACCTAAGAGACAATGTTGACCAATCTCCTGAGCCACTAGAGAGTGTACAGATGTTACTGGCTGACCCCCATTGAAGACAGTCTTTGATATTCCATCTCGTCGATTTCCAAATCTACATGGACACTTAGTAATAAGATGTCCCAACATTGTGACAATCTAGGTAGTGAAAAAGATAGTTAAATTTAATAGTTAAAATTGTCCAAAGGAATGACGGAGGATGAACAGGGTTAGGGTTTGAGGCTGAACCGTCGTGAGCAGACCGGAATCGAAGACCAGGTGCAGGGGAGGCCTACACCTCTAGCGCTTGACCAAATCAAAGATTGCAGATACAGGCGAAGGATAGGAGGTAGAAACTGAGGGATCTAATGGTGAAATGGTAGCTAAAGCGGGGAGGGGAGAGATCCCTTCCTATAAAAACATAGCAGCAGGGGAGTCAAGCAAAAATGGAGTGCAAAGCAGTATGGGGAAAAACACTAGAGATATTCCAGTCATGGGAGCCTGATGGCAAGCGGGATTAAGCAGCAGGTGTCTCTGAAGGGCATCGAAAAAACCCAGGTTTGTAATCCCAAACAATAAACTTGAAGAATACATATGTTATATGAGAGATCATGCTTTAATCTATAAGTTCGTAGGGTTTTGGCCATTTGAGAAGGATTTTTCCAAATGGATACAACAGTGATGGAAACCTAAGGGGCATATAGACTTAAAATTGGGGGCAAAGGGTTTTTTCACAGTTATATTCTCTAATCTGGAAGATAAGGAAAGGATTTTTGAGGGAGGACCCTACTTTATGAACAATGATGGTTTAATCATGCAGCACTCAGAGGACCTCTATAACCCAGACAAGGAAAAAATGTTAGCAACACCTATCTGGATCAGACTATTCGGACTACCAATGGATTTTTGGGACTCAAAGATCCTAGAAGGAATAGATAATACAATCGGAACATTTGTTAAAGTAGCTGATACTACCAACAGAGGGAGATACACATCTTATGCCAGGATATGTGTATACATGAATATAACAGAACCGCTTCCAGAGTTTATCGAGTTAGAATACCATGATGAGGTTTGGCAGCAACCATTGGATTACGAGCAAATCCCATTTCATTATAGAATATGCCATGAATACAGCCACCTCTTCAAACAATGCCCTTTAAATATTGTAGAGGAATCAACTGAAAAGAAAGAAGAAGAGAAGAAGGGAACAGAGGCAAACAGAGAGAGTGAAGAGGGATTTAAAGAAGGGCCCAATAGAAGGAAATCTCTAAAAGGATCGCTCCCTCTGCAACCAACCGTTAAAACAACTCCATTGGAAAATCAAAATAAGTTTAAGGCCCTTCAGGAAGAGGAAATGGAGATCAAAAAGGAAGATAGTGATGAAGAACCTATGGAACTATAAAAAGAAACAAAAGAGCAAGACACAATTCAAATAAATATGGAACAAGGAGGGGTAGAAGCTAACATGGACTTACTAAAAGATCAAACCCAAATGGAGGTAGATCCACAAAAGGACAGAGGAAGCGAAGAGGAACGAATAATGAGGAGATTGTTACAAGAATGGAGGTATCTAGATGAGAGATTTATATCTGAAGAATAAAAGAAATTATATAAAGAGATGTTCCAAAAATACAAGGATAAGGTAGGAGTAATTATGGCAAGTCAACCAAAACAACTAGGAGTGCAAGGGACATAGAGTATCAAAATGGGCAGTACTGGAAAAGGAGGAAGGAAACGTGGTAAGTGTCCAACGAGTGAGACCATCCAAGTGGTAGGGGAGATGTTGGTGAATTCAGGAAGAGTTATACCTCTCTCAGAGGTATTTCAACAACCGCCCAAATTATTAAAACGATAATCACAAGCTGGAATATCAAAGGTCTCAATAGTAGGGGAAAACAAAGATATCTGAGAGAAAGGTTGAAAAACGATAAACCCAATACAATGATAATTCAAGAAACCAAGATTAGTACTCAGAAAATGGAAGAAATAATGAGAATATTTAATACTCACTATTAGATAATGGGTCAAGATGCGGCAGGCAGTGCAGGAGGTCTAGCAGTTCTGTGGAATCTAGAGGAAGTTCAATTCAAAAACTGGGTCAGCTTCCCTCGAATTCTTTCAGGAACCTTTAGAATGATAGGTTCGTCGGGATGGATAATCCTCACAAGGGTATATGGCCCACACTTATCAAGTGAGCGCAGAAGCTTTCTTCAAAATATGAGAACAATTCGAAGGTTGTTCCCAGATATGCCATGGATTGCAGGTGGGGACTTTAACATGATTACAACCCTAATAGAAAAACATGGAGGATTGAGAAGAACAGACCAAGACATGGAAGCTTTTGGTGACATGATATCGGAGCAAAGATTGGTTGATATTCCCATAATAAATGGGATCCACACATGGAACAACAGAAGAGGGGGCAAAAATCAAACTGCATCGAGACTGGGCAGGTTTTTAATATCTGAACAAATTATAAATAGAGATATATTCATAGACACAATGATCCTTCCAGCAATGGGCTCAGACCACTCGCCAATCAGGCTAGAAATTGACATCAAAATTATCCCAAAGAAACGCCCTTTTAGGTTTGAAGCTTTCTAGCTTAGGAATCAGCAGTTCATGCCAAAGGTGGAGGAGTGGTGGACCCAGAGCCACCAAAGAGGATGAAGCAAGATGTAGACTTTCCAACTAAAACTAAAAGAACTCAGAGAAAAAATAAAAAAAATGGAACAAATATGAATTTGGGAATATATTCAAGGAGCAGCAACGATTAGAACAAAAAATGAGAGTACTGCAACAAGAAATTATAACAAAAGGCAGAAGCAAGGAAAGAATCAGAGAAGAAGGCATAGTGATAAGCCAAATTGAAGAGTGAAGAAAACAAGAATAGATACTATGGAAGCAAAAGTCTTGAATAAACTGGCTCCGTGAAGGAGAAAGGAATACGAAGTTCTTCCACTGTTATACGGGAATAGTGTCCACACGGATGCTGCTATTCCCACTAAGATGGGTGGCTATCTTAGAAACAAACAATCAAAGTCTACTGTTGATTCCTTTTATGAAAATAGATGAGAGGAGAACCAAGAGGGCCAACCTGAGTCTTGCGCTCGATTTCCTCTCCTTCTTGATAGAGTTTTGCCATTTCCTCTTTGTCTGCTCAGCTTCGAAAGGACCTGTGGAATCACAACAACATACTACTATGCAAGAAACAAGGATTTAAATTCATAAATAATGCAGGATCAGATGTGCATTAACCATATACAAGCATATATAAACAAGTATACAAGAATATGGAAGGAAACAAGAATAGCTTTATTCAGATAAAAAGTAGCAAGAAGATTACAACCATGTTCTGACCCAACATCATCCTCCAGCTAAGAAGCCCTTCTTCACCTCAAGCAAATCTAGATCACCCAACACTGTGAATGTACACCAGAAAACCAACAACACTTCTCTATAAGATACAAAATTCCAGCCTCTGGATCTCTGTGATGAGGGATCCATATATAGATGATTACAGAGAGGTGAGTCATCTTCTGGGATCTTGATTAGTGTCTTCTCTTTGATAGTTCCTGCTTCCACTTGGAGAATGATGATCTCCTACTCATCCCTGGTCGAAAATAGAGAGGCAAGTGTTAGAGGGGAA
>APFE030265824.1:57808-84572 GCA_000404065.3 Pinus taeda | reverse complement strand
AAAATAAAAATAAAAATAAATAAATAAATAAATAAATTGATTTTGTATTGGCCTCCTCGTTCCTAGCACAATGATTAAGGTACTGATAGTTGTGATTTAGCACGAAATTGGAACTCGCATGACTCATCCTTGGTGTATGCATTTGCACCTAGCGATAAAAATGAATTATATTATGATTATGAGAATGAATTGATAAAGTTCAGATTGATAATGCAAGGTTGATGACAACTTATTGGTATGATAATTAATGAAGTCATGATTTGATACTCCACCTGTCTCCAGGTTGAAAGAATTGATACTTTGATATTGATGACTTTGACAATGGTTGTGATTTGACGTCTAAACTTTCATGAGCTGAATTTGTTGTTGTGATGGTACACCATTGATTTATGTAAGGATGATTATGATGGCTTTGTAAGGCATTATGCTTAGAGCATTACAATCCAGATATGTATATATTTGATAGTTATCTGATGAAGTCAAGATGATGAGTTCCAAGGTATGGATTTGATATTAATCATTGTTTTGGTTTTATTTCTTGATGATCTACTTGTGACAGGCGATGAGCCTATGATGATCTAAATCAGAGGGAGATGGCTTCTGAAGCCTGAAATAATGAATAATGGCACGATGAATCGATTTTCGGGAATTTGGGAAATAAATTCCATATTTCAAAGCTATTGAATAATGAAAATGCAAATCCTTGGATACTCCTATTTTTCGTTCAAGATTTTGTTGAACTTAACATGGCATTCGATAGTTTTTTGAAGCATTGATGTTCCGTTTTGAACAATCATCTGTATATATATGATATGCATAGAAGTTGAATAAATTCGTGATTGAGTTGCATGATTCACATAATGTTGCCACCGAGCATGATTTGAAATATCTCCATGAGGTGCTCTATTTTTGAGGATAAAATATTTCTCCTATGATATGTGTCTGCATAGATGTATTGTTGATATTTGAGATTTTACTGATATGCACATTTGGATGCTGCTTTAGTATGAGATCTTCCATGATATTTTGGATGAGAGGTCCATAGCATGACTGAGGTTGAATATGATGTTGCTAACATGGCTAGTTGTGAAGCAAGATGAAGAAGCTCCTTAGAGAGTTGTCTAAGAATGATCTGGATATGACATAGATATATTATGATCTAATTAGTAGAAAGTCCCACATTTATAGTTGGTACTGAGGTACTCTCATATATTAAGACAGTGGAGTTGTTTGAAACAAGCTCGGGCTTATGGTTGGCACCTCCTTGAGAGGGAGCATGATTATGGTATCCTTTTTGTGATTTATGTGATTATTTATGTTCTGACATGATATTTGAGTTGATGTTCTGTATGAATAGAAAACAAATTCTATTGAGACAAAATGATACAAGATATGAGTACGCTGAGAGCAGCGTTGATCGAGGACACTGAGTCAACTCTTCCCCCCTGTTTGAGATTCTAGGGTGAAGAATTGAGGGAGAAGGGCTCCTAGGGTTGAGAGAACTCTAGACAATAGGGAATGACCCCTATCTATTACCTATAGGGTTGAGGATTCTACTCCCCTGTCTGGTCTTTGCAAAGTATAACATAATTGACATCATACCCCCAATCAGGGCTTGTTGGGAATACCTCTCCTCTTCTGGCCAACTAATTGAGAGTGTACTTGGGGTGTACAACCTAAGGTAATTATGATGCAGATGTTCTACCGCATGACTATTGAGAGTCATTGTTGGGAATATCAGTAGGAAATAAGATTTCGAGTTGAGGGTAAGCTCCCCGATGAAATTATGGGTTGAGGATAAGCTCCCCGATGAGATTCCGGGCTCAAGGGTGTACTCCACTATATGATGAGTTATCATATTGCTTGGTATGGGTGGAAGTTATTTCTCCCCAATGTGGTTCCAGGTTGAGATATGCTCTCTGGTGAGATGCTCTCCGATGACAATCAATGATGATATTTTGGATTGCAGCTCGTTGGTAGAGACTCTAAGTAGTAGGCTAATGGATAGAGGGTGGTAGCTTGAGCTCCCCTCTAGTAACAAATTCTTCTTCTTCTAGATCCAAGAATGTTCAGCATATGAGCAGGAACAATAAAGAGATAAGAAGGTATAGGCAAAGGATAGATTGAGATGTATAATAATCATTTGTGATGATGAGACACTTGATAAAGACATGGCACAATGACTACATGACAAAGATGATACATGATAATATGTTATGACACTTGAAGATTCCATAATTACATATTTATCGATGGACATATATTAGTAAGTGGAATTCTCCCTAGTTGAGAGGGAGTGTTAATTTTTGTAACTGCAGCCAAATTCCACCTTATATAACTAAAATTACCTATATTATGATTGAATTGGATTATTCTTTTTTGTAGGACCAAAATCGACCTAAAGATCACCCAATTTGGTCAAGTGGAAGATGAGTTATGAATTATTTTATTCATACATGTATTATGGAATGGGTCGACCCTAACCACATGGGTAACTGCTTAACCCCAAGTGGACCCTCATGAAAACCTATAAATAAAAGATACCTCAAGCTCATTTAGACACATTTGATAAATCCATATTCTGTTCTCTTATTGTCTTGGTTCACACATGTCTGTCGGAGGAAAGTTCGCTCAAGGGTACACAATATCAGGGTCGAAGCTTGCATTGATCTAGGGCTTTCTCGCCCTAGACGCTAGCACAAAACTAGGCATTTTAGCTAGTGGATGCTAACACATAAGCCTATGATAGCGTCCAGAGATCCATAGATCCATATTGATGGTACCCTAAGTGGAAATCAATCTTGGAAAACACAATAGTGGCCTTCACCAGATCGAATAAATTATCGATCCTAGGTAGTGGGTAATTTCTTTTAATGGTTAACTTATTTAGTTGTCGATAGTTAATGCAAAGCCTTAAGGTGCCATCTTTCTTTTTGAAAAAGAGTACAGGGGCTCCCTATGGTGATACACTTGGGTAAATGTATATTTTATCAATCAGCTCCTATAGTTTCTTTTTTAATTCAGTTAGTTCTAGTATACTCATGTGATAGGGTGCCTTACATACTAGGGTGGCTCCCAGAATAAATTCAATTGTAAAATGAATATCTTGTTTAAGGGGAAACCTAGGAATCTCTTCTCAGAATACCTTTGCAAAATTTTGAACAACTAGAAGATTTTCCAAGGTTGCTGTCTTTTCCTTTGAATTAGTGTACCCCACATGGAATGCGAAAATATGCGAGCCCTTCCTAATGAATTTTCCCAGACGTGAGGTTGTGATTGGTCTTAATTTCAAGGGTCTTATGATCCCTTGGATTTCTTTCCTAGAACCTTCTTCATTAATAAAACTGATCGTTTCACTTTTACAATTTACAAGGGACCAATGTTTTTCCATCCAATCCATACTAATCAAAACTTCATAAGAACCTAAGGGAAAATGTTTAAATTTATTTTTATTGGCTAGCCTACCAACTCAACAGGACAATCCTCAACTTTTGTTGCCTCTCTCCTCTTTGCCCTAGTGGCTAACTAAACCACCTATACATTCTTAAACTTACCAACTTATAGATTACATGACTTCACTATTTTAGGACTAATATAGCTCAATATTTCTCTAGGATATATTAAAATGAGCACAACATGATTGCAAATATTACCTTCAAATTCAATCAAAGTATGTTGATATTCATATTAACGGTCTTTCAGTGCAACAATGATCTTGCATAGACTTCTCCATTAGGGAATTTTTGAGGTCTAAAATGGGCTCCGAAGAAAAATGTACAACCAAATAAACTTTATAAGGACCACAATAGGTTTCAAGATATTGATTCAACCATGGGGGTTGATTCACCATTTTTGGAGTAAAAAAAATAAAATATTAAAAAATAATAAAATACTAAAACTATTTTTTTTTTTATTTATTTATTTATTTATTTACTCATATTTTCAACTTATTTCCATAAGATTTTACTCAAATTTCAAGTGGTATTACTCGTTGGATGCAAAATCTAATTCCTCATCCAAGGAGTACCCATGTTGAATACTTTCAATGGACCTCGCTACAGGAAAGATGAGAAATACATGAAAAACGTTATTGCAATCACATTTTTCATGTATTTATCATCTTTTGGTTAGTAGGGTCCATCAAAAGTATGCAACATGGGTGCTCCTTGAATGAGGAATTAGATTTTGCATCCAATGAGTGTTCCTGATCGAAATTTGAGTAAACCCATAGGGAGATAAGTTGAAAATATGAGTTGAAAAAGTAGTTTTTATTTTTTTCCCTCTAGAATTTGATGATGCAATAAAATGTTATTTTATTATTTCCACTACTCTTTTATAATTTCCTTACGAGGCCCATTTTAGACCTCAAAATTCCCCTAATGGCCACTTATCCTACGATATATACCTCTTGAATACTCCTGCTTATTTTGTTCTTCCACGATAACGTCAATTTCTAAGATAATGTGGTTCTCAGTAACCCTAAAACTATAATGGTGGTTTCTGTGGTTGGTTATATTTAAGTTTCCTTGATGATTATGTTGGTTTAGATTCATTTTATAGACAACTTTTTTATTGACTTTTTCTTGAAAATTTACTTTGTTGGTTTTTGGGTGAATTCTTAGTATTTGTAGTTTTTGTACTTTTAGTATTATGGGGATATTTTTTCCCTTTCTTGCTTGGTCATGTTTTTTAATTATATCCTTTATGTTTCATCTATTGATAGCATATACATTCCTTACGAACAACTTTGTCCATGGTTTTAGGGTTATCAAACTCCAACCTTTCCTTCATAAATATTGGTAGAATACTTATAAAACAATGCACCTTAGCCTTTTCTTCTCATACATAAGGGATGCATCTCGATAAGGATGTAAATTTTACCACATACTTGTCCATGGATAGCTGACCGAATCTGAGGTCATGAAATTCTTTGGCTTTACCATCATAAAATGGCTCAGTTCAATGCTTATTCTTGAAATATTGTTGGGAATTTTACCATGTTATCCCCAACCCATTAACTCCTTTGACTGCCTTAACTTCCTCCCACCACAAGGTTTCTTTTCTTGGATGTTGATATATTGCTATATGTTCCTTCAAGTTATTGTCATATTCATAAATCTAGAAGTACTTTTTAATATTTACTAACCATGCTTCTGCAACTTCCTTAGATTCACCGTCAAAGGTCGGAGGCTTGATTTTTCTAAAGTCCTCATGTAATTTTGTTTTCTGTGTTTTTGTCCCTTTGTGCATTTTTCCCCAAGAATCATTTCTAGATTCTTCCTCATCTATCTCCTTGCAACCCTCTTACTCTTGTGTAAGGATTTTTTTAGGTATGTTGTCCTCTCTCCAACTAGGTGATTCTTCTCGATTTCAATTATAAGGAGTTGGGGCTGAGTTTTTTATATTCTGCATATCGTTTAAACTTCTAATTATTCTTTCCTAGTCCTGCATCAATCACTCATTATTAGCCCTTAAATTAGCCATTTATATGCTCAATTGTTACACTTTTTCCAGTAGCATTGCAATTGTGGACAGAGCTTCTTCCCCTAATTGGACCCATATTTCTTGATTGTGTCTTGGAAAGAGTAGCAAACTAAGTTGTGTAGGTGATCTTATAAGTTGTGTGGTCATCATACCACTTCCCCTTCTCTCTCTCTCTCTCTCTGGAACATAAATTACAATTTTCTACTATCTTGGTTTTCCCCAAGTATGGTACAATGTGGTAATTGTGGCTTTGATACCACATGTAACATAACTCCTCAAATATTTTTTTTTACTATGGCAAAGGGTAAATTACCAGTTAGAACTGTTATAAATTATTTACATGGTCATGTTATTGCTTCCAAATTCAAGATAACACTATGTATTATTGTTGTTTCCCATGACATATATATTTGCATCATATTTATGGTTCAAAAAATTCATGGTAAATATATATTGGGGTTTATTGTAAACTTAATTAACTTATGTTATTGTGATAATTCCTATGTGGACATATATGGTTCCTTCCTCAATGAAAAATATTGGAGTTTAATTTTTCCTTCGTTCTATGATGTTATATTTACCTCTCTATGTGTCTAGTGGGACTTACACATTCCACACATATTTGTCGCATCAACATAGCAGTGGTGACAGTGCATCATCTAAATTTTCTAGACTACCAATTGTTTGAACTATGATCTCAAGATTCGATTTTCCTCGGGAATGGTAATATGGAATGATATGATAGTCCAAATGTTTAGGGTTTAGATATATGGTTTTGATGGATTTATGTGGTTAGGGAGTAACTACCTTCCCCTCCCACAATGCCACTCATCACTCAATCACACCCTTTGCTCACAAGGAACAAGCTTTGCAACATAACACTTACAAATTATTGTGCTTTGTTGATTTTGGACCCTTATGCTTGCAAATTGTTTAGGATTGTCTTGTTAGGTGATGTCGATGATCAAAAGTTTGCAAATATTACATTTTGTTTCGAGCTAGGGTTACAATTTTGGTTTAACAAATTTTCCACTTGTTGTTTATTTTGGATTCCTTTGTTTGAGACTGATTATGCCATTGTCTTCCTCTAGTATCAACAACGGCGTGGGCCGCTCAATCCATTATTTCTTAAGGATGATATTTTGAGGTGAAGGCCTTACCACAACATATAGTCTGCAATAGGTATATATATTTGTTTTCAATTGTTCTCATTAATTTATCTTCTTCTATTTTTTGTGTACATTATTCTCCAACTAAATTTCATTGTTATTTGTATCATGCAATGATTACGATTGCAATGGTTAGAGTCAGAATAGTCTCTGCCTCTCTTTGATATAGGTACAAGATGTGACCCTCAGACCTAGTTTGATGCTAAGTTATTTTCTCCAGTGCTCACTTAAATGTCTAACAAAGCCTTTGTTCTCTGGAAATTTGCAATTTAGGTTCCAAGTCTTTCGACATGGGTTCAATATCGATTTTCCCTTTCATTTTCCCCTCCTACATTTCTTCCAGGTGTTGAATAAACCCTTTATAATCCTTGTATGTCACTAAATGTATTAAGGAGTTGAATTTTTGAAATATGCAGTAGGGTTTCATGTTTGAAATTCAGTGTGCCACTCTAGTTAGACACTTATCGATGTTATGTTGATAATTTAATTATGGTTGCTCAACCTTGACTTTCCTATGAGGCTTAAACTCTTTCTCTCAATGATTTTAAAATTCGAATTTATTAGCTTACTTTAGAATTTCTTTCGAATGCATTCATAACATAAATATTTGGTAAATTTTATTTATGGTTATGAGCCAAATATATGATGTACAATTTTGAGAAATATATCTCTATATGGAAACTTTTATTTTACTTAGGCATAATATTCTTAGGATATTTGGTTTACAAAAATTGTGTTACTAGTCGAGGTCTTGGTATAATAATTACAATTCTTGAAGTTTATCCAACCCTACATATGTTTTATTCTAAGACTATTACATTATTTCTTTTGTTTATACTAGAAAAGGAAAGGTTATCAACATGTCTATTTACTTTCTTTAAATTTTATAAAAATTAGAAGAAACTATTTTTCATTTCAATTGGTCACAACACCTCATATTCCTTCTCTATAATATAATAAATATCTTTTCTTAGCATTATCCACACAAACAACATGGTTTCCATTGGGTCATAGTATCTCTCTCTCTCTCTCTCTCTCTATGCACAAACACATAAAGTCACAATATTACTATTTTTATGGTCAGGAAGGTTGGTTGGACTTGTCTCTAGGATCTACCATATACCCTCTAGTTCTAAATATTTAAGAATTTACGATTGTTCCAGGTAGGTGGATAGAACCTTTTTTATCCAACAAAGCTTGCGACTAACCTAAATTCATTTACAATATCATATTCTCCTTACCATATCATAAAATTAGTAAATATTTGTACAATGTAACAAGAAATAAGTGCATATAGGAAAATTGTTCCAACATATTTGACTTATCTGTTTTCCGATATCTGAGCTTGTCATTAAAACTACAGGGGGAAATAGAATTGTCCACCCAACAAATGAGAACCAATATCCTCTACCAGGACTCCACCCGAGCCAATTTCATTTCCATAGAAGTTTCCCTCGACAGAGAAAATACCTGATATGGCTAGGACTTCTCCGACCACACTAGGTCCAACATAGGGTTTCAGTAACCACACAGGGTTCAATTTGGAATTACACTAGCCAACCAACTCAAGAATTCCATTTTGGAAGCTTCGTGCCTCCCTCAACAACATCCTATCTGAGGGTATGAAGCATATAATTTTCCTTCCTCTCTTAGGCCCCCTATAAACAGGATCCAAGTTCACAAGGTTGCCTCATGTTTTTTCCAATCTTATCGTCTTCACTCCCTTTACTTTAACTAAGATAATTCATCTTTAGGGAGAGGAATAATTGTCTTCCAACTGTCTCGTAAGTGAAAATATCATTTAGCATATTTTCCCACCTTAATTTTCATGGTTAACCATAAAAAATATTTCTTAATGAAATTTAGAAAAATAAACATTTCGTTTATTAATGATTCATACTAGGCATTGAGCATGGTCCACAGTCTCCCAAGTAATTTTAGCAAATGTAAATTAGAATATTTATGATTCACTGAGGGGTGTTACATTATATCCTGAGAAATTTGGTTTTTCTCAAAGCTTAGTAAATATCAAATTAAAATAGATGTTCTTAATTAAGTTAAAAAGATGTTCTTAATTAAGTTAAAAAGATGATTTCAAAATAATAATAAATTAAATTTGATTGAGCATAATAATTTCAAACAAAGTTAAATTTAATATGCAAAAGAAAAATTGTAATTAATACTAGATGTTTAAGAATGTGTTATTTCTTTATGCCATAAATAATAATATATTATTTATTATAATAATTATAAAATATAATTATAATAATTAGGGGAAATTTAGATAGCTATTTTGTAAAAAATTGACAATACAATTTTGAGCAAGTTTATGATTTGTTATTGTTTAAGATGATTTTTTAAAAGCATAAATGGATTCAAGGCTATTAAAAATCCATGAAACACTAACTTTGTAGATTAAACAACTTAAATTGATGATTCTTATAATTCTCTATAATTGATTGATGATTCTTATGATTCTTATTTTAGAAAAAATTACTAAAATAAATGCCTAGAAAAAAACTATTTCATTTATTGTTGTAATACACTTCATAATTATAAATAATAATCTACATTTTATTATACTTTATTCAAATTTATTAAAATTATAAATATAATGATTATGTTATTTAAAATTTATTAAATGTATTTTTGAAATATATATACACACACGATAATTATTTAATATTTAATATAAATTATAATTTTTGTATTTTTTAATATTTTATTATTGATATTTTGAATTGTAGTCATCAATAAAATTGCCTAATGAGGCTTGAAACTAAGTCAGGAGGATAATAAATATTCCGCCCAACCACCCGAGTTAAACTATATATATATATTTTCCACGAGGTCGATTAATTGATAATGACCATGTTATGACATACTATGTAAACCATGAGATTCAAAGTTCAAATTCCCCTTGGGTCAAACCAACAAAACGCACACATATATTATTCAAAACCTGCAATATTCTCGAGGAAGGGGATCTAACTCCATGGGTGTTGGTTAACATAGTAAAGAAATTATAAATCTTGGGTGACTCAAATATGGTGGTTGATTGAATTAGTCAAAAAATGAACATCTCTTGTGCTAAACCTTCGATTAATTGATAATGACCATGTTATGACATACTATGTAAACCATGAGATTCAAAGTTCAAATTCCCCTTGGGTCAAACCAACAAAACACACACATATATTATTCAAAACCTGCAATATTCTCGAGGAAGGGGATCTAACTCCATGGGTATTGGTTAACATAGTAAAGAAATTATAAATCTTGGGTGACTCAAATATGGTGGTTGATTGAATTAGTCAAAAAATGAACATCTCTTGTGCTAAACCTTTTTGCTAAAGAAGAGATCCAAAAGTTGGAATGTTACACATCTATAGGGAAGTAAATAATCTAGCAAATAGCCTTTCAAAAGATGTTATCCAAAGTCCAATGAGTAGACTTGAGATTCATGAGTTAAGGAAGGCTAGAAACCTAGAGGCCATCATGATTAACATGAAGTATTTTACTTGGGATGAAAGAAAATAGACATCATTTGTCTTTTTTTTCTTGATATATGATGTTGCTACAACTCAAAATAGATCTACATTTTTTCATCATGATGAACTTGCATTCTTTTACACTAGATGAAAGAAAATGTCTATCATGATTAACTTGTAGTACTTTACATAAAAAAATGAGACATTTAGCAAAGATTAAAAGATAAATTATCCATAATAATTTTAGTAATCTCTATTTATTTTATTTTTTTGTCAATATATAATGTTTGTATACCTCAAAACACACTAAGTCTTTATGATGTATATATCTTTCTTTTTGAAATATAATAATCTTTTCGAGAGGAAAAAGTATATACTAGTACAACCACATTAAAAATATTAATGTGGTTGATATCGCCGAAGACTTCATAAATATAACAAAAAAAGTATTGCAGTATGAAGAATGTCTTACTAATGTACACATTTACATGATTAACCATGTATAAAAAGCTTAAAGTTCAAATTTAACTTAAGGAAAAAAAGAATTAAAAATGAATGTTATAAATAATAATGGGGAATTTATCATGGAGAAACTTATTAGAAATGGAATAATCTCAATTCCCTAGGAAATTGGTGAGTGGGGATCTAATTTTTTAAATTTATTAAAATTAATGGACCATTTTGGTCAATAAAATTTGCTTTTATATAAATGAATGTTATAAATAATAATGTGGAACTTATGATGGAGGAACTTATTAGAATTGGAATAATCTCAAATCCCTAGGAAATTAGGCGGAGCCATTGGCACTAATTAATTTTTTAAATTTATTAAAATTCAGTGCTATCTAACAAACTCTTTAATACATTGTAGTAGTTCATAAGCATTAAGATTAAACATATGCTGATCATATTCCCTTGAGAAATATCAAATATTTTAAAATTATATAACTTATTACTTTAGATATCATTTTGGGATTCCCCTGTGAGCATCACCCGATGCAATGAGTGCTAAGTGAACTATTCAAAAATCATGAGAAATTGGTTAGTGACAACTACCTCTCATGGAAATGGTCATACGTGAATGACTACCTCTCATGGAAATGGTCATACGTGAATGACTTGCTTAACACAATTGAATCTTTTCTTTAATAATATCTAATATAATACACTATATAAACCCCATACTTAAAACTTATTACCTTTCAAATTTAAATTATAAAAGTATTTTTAAAAAAATAAAATAAATAAAAATAAATCATAAAAAATTGAAATGTTTAAATTTCTTAATAATTTAAGATATCGCAAAAGAAATTAAAATAGTTGGTACTCAATTATTTTTTTATATTCCAAACCATTACAAAAAGTCATAATTCTTTTTTCCGTATTCTTCATAAAAAGATAAAATCCTAAGCGAGAATTTAAAATATATTATATGAAAGCGGTTCTTGTGGAAACTGTCATTGAATCCAAAATGGGCAGCCACTTGTTATTTATTTAAATAAGTAGCAAGGCCTAAACACGAAAATGCTTTTCCGTAATAAAATATGATGCTCCGTTAGGGCATATGAGAGGGCAGTGTAGCAGTGCAGCAATAACTACCAGTAGCGTTAAGTAAACATCGAGGTGTGTTTCGTGGACAATCAACATCATCTCTGCAGTCCTCATTCAAAAAACAACTGCCATAGTCTGATGCACCAGTCGCCATCACACCGCCGCCGCCTGGAAATATCACGATATAAAGAGATTAAAAAGAAGATGTTATTATGCACCAATTAACATTTATGCACTAAACCCACGTATAGTAAATCAAATGAAGAAGATGAATGTTACCATGGGCAGCGAAAATCAAGAAAATGACGGCAATGAAGCCCAATAACATTTTGACATTCATGGACACGCCCATCACTTTTCCCATTTCTCTCCACACACAGCAGAGAACACACAACAAAGGCAAAATAATGTCTCTGGCTTATACTTTGACTCGACTCGACTCGTCAATGAAAAGTGGCACTGCTTATTACATATTTATAACATTCTTGCTAAGTTACTCAATGTAAAGATCCGTATCTGCAAAAAAATCCGCGAGGGTGCAGAAAACATATTGGGAAACGTCAGAAAATTGGCAGACGGTCGAAAATAGTTAAAATTCAATTTTTCCTTTTTACAAAGTTAGTAAAAACTGGAAAAAATCAGGAAACATTGGGAAAAATCAGAAGAAAAAATTGGCGAAAATATGAAAAGCGAAAAAATCGACCAAGCAAAAAATCACTATTTTGGGGGCAGAAAAATCAACTCGCCTAAAAACAAGCGATTCGCCGTAAAACCAGCCATTTTATCATATGATTGATAACAGTGCCGTGCTGTCACTGCAAAAACATTCATTTCATTCAAAAATATCTCTTGGTAGAATTTGTAAATTCTGTCATTTCTCGGAATTTCTCTTAAATTTCGCTGAAATTCTGGAAAATCTTGGCAGAAAAAATGTTTCCCTCTGAAATTTCGCTGAAATTCTCGAATTTCTGGGCTGAAAAAACGTTTCCTGATATACTTTGACGACTACAAGTTTCTGGTTCTTGTTCTTGGACGACTATAGCTTATTCTAGGGGTTTGAATAACCTATACACTGATTGAAATATCTAATTTAAATAAATGAGATGTATTAATATTTTAATTTATCTGGCAATTCCTTCTTCGAAACATAAGGTGAGATCGTAATATTGGTAATTGTAACACTTATTCATTTTACAATTATCTTCAGTTCCTAATGTAACACGGTTTTGCGAAGTGTATGGTTATTTTTTTTGTTATTATAACTAGCATTTATACCAGATGTTGCAAAGGAAACGCCGGAAGGCATAAATTGAAGAACACAAATACAACAAAAGAATACTTTGATAAAGAATAAAAATATATTGAACGCTTAAATCAATGCCCCATTAACTGGAACCACTTAGTAGACATATCTATCAACATTAGGATTATACACAGTGATCAAGAAATTTCCCATATACAAACAACACCTTCCACAAGAACCTTTTGTCACATCCACATTTTAAAAAATGCTTTGGAACATGATTGGAATCTCCCATATTGCCTTCTTCATTATGCAGATAAATCTTCCATATTGTTATTTTCATCATGAATATTGTTAGTTCATTGTTGTAAAGTGTTAGTGTGTTAAATTCAATACTATAAGTTCGAGAAGCGAAAAAAATTCCTCAATTAGCATAATATGCATTTTTCTCTCAACAATGCATAAAATGAATTGTTAAAGAACAAGATATCATTTTAGTTTTGTATTCTAGGAATATACTAAAGCTTTAGGAAGCTTGATGAAATAGTTGTATACAATAAAGGATTATTGAAGAATTTGAAAAGGATGACTAAAGAATTTGAGAAGGAACAATTGTGTAAATTAAGAGATCAACTAAAGAATTAGAATTTGAACATTAGATGAAATGAGTATTTAATTAGCACTTCTCATAAAAAAATCTTAACTTGTGAGGTAGGATATCAAATTTCAACCCTACATAGAATGACATTGTTTAATAATAAAATACCATTTTAGTTTTCCAACCCAGGAACATATTAAGGTTCTTAGGAAGCTTATAAAACAATTATGTACTTTAAGAGACCCTTGAAGAATTTGAGAAGGACAAAAAAGAGCAAGTTGTTCCATATAAATGTTAGTTACTTTATGTATAGAGTTTCCAACATGATAGGAAACATGTATGTATAGAGTTTCCAACATGATAGGAAACATGCATGTATAGAGTTTCTCTTTTGTGGTTTCTTCAATTATTTCAAGGATTAGCTCTCAAAATAACTAAACTATTGAAACAAATTTACTTCAAAAGAATTGAATAAGAAACACCCATTGCCTCCTCTTAGAATGGAAACTTGCAATGCAACTCCGTAAGTAGCCTAATCATTGTTAATGCTTTTGTAGAGCTCATTCCCATCAAAGAAGTCCTGCAACAACTGTTGTGATTCGAGAATTCCCACTAACCAAAACAATATCATGGATGAATCTCTTACCATCTTAGCATGTCAAAACACTTTTCTATGGGCTCCATGCACTTTGCAAATAGATTTGTTTTCAGCTCTTCAAACCTAGCTTTAATTATTGTTGAATAAAAGCCCATGCCTCCATATAATGAATCAATATATGTGGTTGTCTGAGCAGTGGATGAAGAAGACCTCCTCAACAACAACATTTTGATGCTCATGCCAAGCAATTTATCAAGACCAAAATCTAGTTCAATGGTTCAATCTATTCACACATAATTTTCGACATATATGATCTTGCTAAGCATTGGTCATGTTGAAGAAGACCTCCTCAACAACAACATTTTGATGCTCATGCCAAGCAATTTATCAAGACCAAAATCTAGTTCAATGGTTCAATCTATTCACACATAATTTTCGACATATATGATCTTGCTAAGCATAGGTCATGTTCCAATCAGGACTGACTTCATTCTCAAATCTGAAATCCATGCACAAATACCTGTATAAGTTGGTGGTTAATGCAGTCTATCTTAGACTGCGAACTGAATAATCTTCATTACTCTTTTTTATGTTTTGCTACCCAAAACTGAAAGTAAAATTGGCCTACATTGCTATGCAACTTCATAGGCAACCACCTCATTGGGGTTAATGCTTTTGCAGATCTGATTCTCATTAAAGAAGTCTTGCAACAAATGTTGTACTTTGAAAATTCCTACCTTGGGCTTTGCTCTTTGCCAAGGGCTCGCAAGTTTTATGGATATGTTGTTGTTGAGGAATAGGATGAGATTTGCCATATTTACAATTTCTTTCGTTTTCGATAAGGCTACAGTAAACTAAAATGCTAAAATAGAAATATCATAGTGAAAAATTGAAGTTTAAAATTTAGCTAGGTAAGTAAAAAATTGGCATATCTGAGGCATTTTCTTATCTGAGGCATTTCCTCCCGTGTTTCCACTATGTTGCCCAAGGAGGTGTTAAAAGTTTTGGGGATGGAAACAATAGCATCGTACTATTACCGTGAAATCCTATACAAGTTACTTCACCAGCTACATGTTGACCTATTATAGGCATACCTCCATGAATTCTAGCTTGAAGCCCACCACACATGATGTGCATCTGGAAATTAAAGATATGGGAACCTTAGTTATGTCAAGGTCATACATCAGATAGTCTGCAAAAATATTTGGGAAATAATACCGTGTTTCTTCCTTGAGTTTGTGGCAGTAGGATAATCAACAAAACCAAAACACTCTCTCTTCATACACTCAGATGAGAACACCAAGCTTGTCAATTGAGTATGTAGGAAAGACCTATTTCTTCTTTGAAGGAATGGTTGTGTTTCCGGGAATAAAAACGTTCATAACACTTCCGGTTGTATTGTGACCAAGCGAAAGAGCAGCAACATCAAGAAGTAACAGGTCTTGTATATCCATTGCCTCCTCCACTTAGAGTGACATCTTGCATTGCAACTCCGTAAGCAACAACCTCATCAGTTTTAATTCTTTTGTAAAGATCATTCCCATTAAAGAAGCCCTGCAACAATTGTTGTGATTTGAGAATTCCCACCAATCAAAATAATATCATGGATGAATCTCTTGCCATCTTAGCATCATAATCAACAAAACCAAAACACTCTCTCCTCGCACACTCAGATGAGAACACCAAGCTTGTCAATTGAGTATGTAGGAAAGACCTATTTCTTCTTTCAAGGAATGGTTGTGTTTCTGGGAATAAAAAAATTCATAACACTTCTGAATAATCTGAAAAATGTCAAGGTCATACATTAGACAGTCTGCAAAAATATTTGGGAAATAATACCGTGTTTCTTCCTTGAGCTTTTGGCAGTAGGATAATCAACAAAACCAAAACACTCTCTCTTCATACACTCAGATGAGAACCTCTGTGTATGTTTCAGGTTGTTGAAGAGATTGATGGTGGGTACCCATTTGGTTTGATTATTGCACTGGGATTGATTCAACAACGTACTAATCCAAATCTGTGGTTTTGAGTGTGTTCTCAAAGAATCCGTGAACCCCAAATCTGCGGTTTTGAGTGTATTCTCAAAGAATAAAGACTTCGAATACGTCTTTGAGGGAATTTTGCTGGGATTTATTGCTCCAAGTTGGGTGTCTGCATTGAATGATTTTGGGCTTTGATATGCTAGATACGTTGAAGACATTTTGAGGTTATTGGGATTGTTCTGCTGCAAGTTGGGTTTTTGCATTGAAGAATTTGGGTTATTAATATCATGTTCAAGCAGGGATCTAACCGGTATCCGAGATCCAAGGGATTCAATGTCAAGCATGCGTTTCAGATAGCCTTACTGGTTGCTGTGAGCATATGGTTGCTGTATCAGGTTAAGCAGTCTCATGATAAGAAGCAGGCATATCAAAAACAGGCGTTTCTGAAGGCTGAGGCCAGTGGTGATGGTGGCAGCGGATGGAACAGTGATGTATTTGGGCGTAAAGGGAAAGTGGAAATCCCTCAGGATGTTGGTGATACTGTGGATGTGGTGAAGCATGAAGGAAATACTAAGGAGGAAGAGGAGACCGTGGATCGGCATGAGACGGTGGAGGGAAATGGTAATGAAGATCATCGTGGTGGAGATGATGAGCTAGATCGCCACGAGGATGAAAAGACTGAAGAAGAGAGTCACGAGGAGCATGAAAGAATTAGAGAGAATGCCATGAATAATGAAGCAGGGAACATGAAAGAATTAGAGAGAATGCCATGAATAATGAAGCAGGGAAGGAGTCAGAGGCAGCGGAAGAGGAACAAAATGGTGATGTGGGAGCCAAGTTTGCGCAGATGAAATAGGAAAATGGGGATACATAGGAATCCCCAGAGGCTAAAGATGAACATAATGAGAGCCAGGAGGAAATATCAGAGTCTAAAGATAAAGAGCATGACAATGAGCAAAGTCTTGAAGACAAAAATGCTGAAAACCAGACTGAACATAACGAGAGCGAGGACGAAATTGCAGAATCTAAAGATAAAGAGCACAACAATGCTGAAAATCAGAGTGAAGACAACAATGATGAAAATCAGACTGAACATAATGAGAGCGAGGCTGAAGTTGCAGAATCTAAAGATAAAGAGCACATCAATAAGCAAAGTCTTGAAGACAAAAATGCTGAATAATCTGACTGAAATTGGACATGGATTGGATCATCCTCTTGCCACTGGCGAAGAGGACGTGGAAAGGAATTCTACAGAGTCTGTCAAGTCACCCGAAACAGTTCTTGAAAAAAATGAGACTGCTTCCTCAAATCTCAGTTCTGAAGGAGAAAATGTTAAGGAAACATTTTCAGGTACAATGAAGATTGAGAAAATTGTTCCAAAACAGAATGAGATTAGTAGTCTGGATAGCGGTAAGGATGGTGCTGTGGTTGATCCAAATACAGCGCAAGAAGGCAAGAAACTGGAATTTCTCTTAAATTTCGCTGAAATTCTGGAAAATCTTGGCAGAAAAATGTTTCCCTCTGAAATTTCGCTGAAATTCTCGAATTTCTGGGCTGAAAAAACGTTTCGCTGATATACTTTGACGACTACAAGTATCTGGTTCTTGTTCTTGGACGACTATAGCTTATTCTAGGGGTTTGAATAGCCTATACACTGATTGAAATATCTAATTTAAATAAATGAGATGTATTAATATTTTAATTTATCTGGTAATTCCTTCTTCGAAACATAAGGTGAGATCGTAATATTGGAAATTGTAACACTGATTCATTTTACAATTATCTTCAGTTCCTAATGTAACACGATTTTGCGAAGTGCATGGTTATTTTTTTTGTTATTATAATTAACTAATTAAAATTATTTATTTAAAACTAAATTTATATTAATTTATTTGATATATTTAATATGGTTGGAAGATGTATCGACAAAAAAAACTAAAAATAAAAATATATTTATTTAATTATAATAAAATAATTTATTTTAATAGACTAATTGATTTCACTCTAAAAAAAATTGTAAGTTTAGTAGGATTTTTTCATTTATTTTTAGCAAAAAGCAAGTTACAATCATAATCAAGGAGTTCACGGGTTCAACCCTTTTATTGGGAAGCTAAGTCTATTGGTCACCAAACAACATTATAAGCCATCCAAAAATAGTATAGTTTGAGTCTATAGTTTGAGTTTATCTAATAGTGTCTTATAGCATTGATTGTCTTGAAATCATCTACAAGCTAAATAAAAATAACATAAGAGCCTAACCAACATACATAGTATAGAAACTCAAACAAAATTGATTGCAACTAGAGACAATCATATTGTTATTCATCATAGGAATCCACTTGAGTTGGGTCCTTCGCACTTTAACTCGGTAATTCAAACTGAGGAAGACACGTAATAAGTTTCTCAATGTGGCTAAGATGGATGTTCTGCTGTTGAATTTGGAACTATATATGTTGAAATTCTTTTTGAATTTCTCGCAAGTCAGGATCAGACTTAACGGAGCCATCTAGAGAGTTCATTATAGCCTTGGACACAATGTTTTTCATCAACCAATAGAGTTGAACGGTTTGCTTTTACTGAGAAGTGTGGCCTCTGGAATGACTTAGGTCAAGAGTCAGGTCTCTCCAGCCTTCTAACTGAAACTCTGCGTTTGCATGCTAATTCAGATATGCTTCCCAATTTGAAATTAATTGTCGAACCTCAGCTAGGGTACCTGTCTGATATGTGTGGGTTGCATCTTGAATAAGCTGAGGAGTTGATTTACGATCGCGACCACGCGACTCGCAACCCTGGGATTGGCCATTGCCTTCCCGCTTCCCTACTTGTCTTCCCCAACCTCAACCACCTCTACCCGAAGAATTCGCACTGAAGGTTGAGCGAGTCATGATGATTCTCAACCAAAAAATGGAGACAACAGAAACCTTGAAACACATTGTAGAGACCATGAATATGAGGCAACTTGTCCATGTGGGGTCCTGACAATTACAATGGCAGTGAGGACCTAACAAATATCACAACATAGAGGCAATGTATATCTAACGTTAGGACTGAACCTATAAAATAACCTAGGAATGGAATGAGTATGCCATCCACGACATGAAACAACGTACCCAAGCTCCCCAAGCCCATTTGAGACCAAACAAAGAAGCGAGGCAAAACAGGTCTGCCACCCAAGGTAGAGAGCAACACAAACTGGCCCCCCGAGCCCAATCTCAACCAGACACGAAAGTAAGACAAAAGGAGCCAAACACAGGAGATTATGAATCTTCCCCACTCTCAGAAACATCGATTGCAGTAAGTATATAGCATAGATGAACAAGCATGCGACATCCATATAAATCCAAGCCATAGAAATGTAGTGCATGCCCATGCAAGATAATAAAATGCCAAAGAGAACAAAGACAATCATGTAGAAAGAAGACAAAACAAAGTGTAATCCAGCAGAAGATTTCCATATTTCACAACATAGATTCCATTTCCTTATAGATACCATATTATGAAACTTGCCCCATAAGATGTACAATAAGTTGCACATAGCTGACAATGAGGAGGGTTAAGATAAATAACATACTCGACAGATGAGGACATGAGACTGGTGAAACCAGCTGCATCACGGAAACCAACCTACAAAGCCTTCGTCCCAAACAAACACGAGCTAACTAGAAGCACTAGACCACCACCAATTACTGAGACCAAACGCCAAATAGTTGAGAACATAGAGTTGTGAACCCTTACCACCTGGAGTGACATATCACTTTGGCCCGTTGCATTGATATTAATTGATAGCATGCACGTTTCCATCAAACCTTCATTGCCAAGCATGTGGGGGTTGTGGGTAGGCCTCCCTTCGGCCCCTACACCATTCAGCATACACATGGCTCGCATCCCAGCAAGATCCATTTGTTGGCTCACACACCGATGAGGGAGATTTTGCTAAATTTTAAAATGAGTAAATTCATACTATTAAATTTTATTGTGGAATAATGGTTAGTTTTTATAATATAAAACTTTAAATTTGTTCTTGGAAAAGTAAAATTATATTAATGATAGTAAGTTTGCATTCTTAGCAACATAATGGTTACAAAATTTATAGATGTGTAAAGTAAAATGTTTATAAGTATTTTGATAATTCATATTTAGTCCAAGTTAAAAATGTTTATTTTGATAATTCATAAAAAGATTTAAATTTATTAAATATGAATTAACAAAACTCTTAGAAACATTTTAATTACATCAAAGGTGTTCCTATGATGGGTTTGGTTGGGTAGATTTGACCAATAAGTCCTCTTCCTTCCAAATAAAAATTGACACGTAGAACTCCAACCCTCCCTCCAACTAAAAATTGACACGCAGCACTCCAACCGTCATGGAATTAGCTAGGAAGTTTGTTGTACTTTAAAGTTTTCTAAATCCCATCTTTAATGAAAAGAGAAAGATTATAACCTCTAAATTTTGAGATATTTTGATTTTTCATTGGCTTTTATATTGATTTATCATAAAATTAAGTTTGATTAGGTTTTGAAAAGTAAATCTATAAAAATATTAGAATAATGATTTATGTTTTTTATACTCGAATGTTTTTAAATCAATTTATAATAAAAATTAATATTTATTATAAAAAAACTAATATATATTATTAATATATAAGTATTTGTGACAAGTGGCAATACAACTATCATGGAATTCGTGTGAAGTGTGATGTCGTTTAAAGTTTTCTAAATCCCATCCTAAATGAAAAATGAAAGATTCTAAGCTCTAAACCTTGAGATATTTTTCTTTTTCATTGGTTTCTAAGTTAATTTATTATAAAATTAAGTTTATTTGGTTCTAAAAATAAATCTATAAAAATATTAGAACAATGTTTTTTATATTTAAATCTTTTAAATTCAATTATATATATATATATATATATATATATATATATATAATACAAAAATTTAATATATATTATTAATATATAAGTATTTTTTATTCTTTTATTCTGATTATACTATATTATGATATAGTAAAAGAAGAATGACACAAAGGTGTGATGGAGCTTCAGCTAGAGTGTAAGGAAATATTTAATTCTTGTAGATGAATCATGGAGTAATGTCATTTTTGTGTCACCTTCTTTTAATCAATCTAATGGATTGGATGTGCCTTTAATCTATCAAAGCTATGGCCAAAATCAATGTCATTGGTGATGCTTTTACACCAAAATGGAAAATTATGGGGACTTGGATGGTGATTTGTAGCATTCAAGGATTGATAGGTTTATTGACAAGCCCAAGCCTACGATCATAGATGGTGTGCTTGGGATTTCATATGCATGACCTGGAAATTGGTTGTGAATTCAAGATTGTCTGATTTAAAAGGTAACTCCTATTCCAAATTTTTTTTATGTAATTGGGGTCACCACAAGTGAATGTGCTACCCATTTTGTTTAAATTTCTTTTGTTTCTTCTAAAAGGACTTTTATATTATCATGGTTCCCATATTTACAAAACTTAGAACCTAGAAGTTCAAAACTAGCACAAAAATGAATCTATTGAGAAAATGATTAACAAAATTAGATTACTTTTCCTAGAAGAGTGTCTCTCTTTCGACCTCTAGAAGAGTGTCACTCTACTCTAGTTCCACTTCCTATGTTTCCATTCCCATTCCTCTTGCTCCAACAGTAGACTGTACTAAAGGAACCGACAATGGCATCTTTCTGAATATCGAAAATATCTTCTTTAATCCTAATAACACCTTAATTCTCTCCAGCTAGAGCATAAGGAAATATTTAATTCTTGTAGGTTGATCATGGAGTAATGTTGCTTTTATGTCGCCTTCTTTTAATCAATATGATGGATTGGATGTGCTAATTTATCAAAGCTTTAGCCAAAATCAATGCCATGGGTGTTGCTTTTACCCCAAAATGGAAAATTATGGGGACTTGGGTGGTGATTTGAAGCATTCAAGGATTGATAGCTTTATTCGCAAGTCGAACCCTAAGCTTTAGCCAAAATCAATGCCATTGGTGTTGCTTTTACCCCAAAATGGAAAATTATGGGGACTTGGGTGGTGATTTGAAGCATTCAAGGATTGATAGTTTTATTCGCAAGTCGAACCCTTGAGATCACAAACGATGTGCTTGACATTTCATAGGCATGGCCTAGAAATTGGTTGGTGAATTCAAGGTTGTCTATTTTAGAAGATAACTCCTATTCCAAAAAAAAAATGTAATTGTAGTCACCACAGGTGAGATGTGCTACCCATTTCGCTTAAATTTATTCTTTTCTTCTAAAAGGACTTTTGTATCATCATGGTTCCCATATTTACAAAAATTAGAACCGAGAAGTTCAAAACTAGCACAAAAATTAACTTAACAAGAAAATGATTAACAAAATTAGATTGTTTTTCCTGGAAGAGTGTCTCTCTTTCCACCTCTAGAAGAGCATCACTCTACTCCAATTCCACCTCCTTTATTTCCATTCCCATTCTTATTTCTCTGACACTGGATTGTACCGAAGGAACTAACAATGATGTTTTGCTGAATACCGAAAATGCCTTCTTCACTCTTAATAGCAACCTAATTCTGCTCATTAGTCATTCTAATTGTATTAATGTCGTAAAGCATTCCTTTGGGAAGAACTCACCACCTGTGCCACTTTGTACCTTCCTGTGTCCTTGATTTTGGTGTTGGACGATGGAATTATTTTTCACCATTGAATCATGGTTACAAGTGTTGGATTCAAGTAATTGGGTGGTTTCTTAAACAATTTGACAGTTTCTTAAATGGTGGGACGCCCCTCTTCTCTAAGTCACAACACCAATTTACTCAAGCAAGCAATGGTTGGAATGAACCAATTGGAATCTGTTTCTTTTTCTTGAAACTTCTTGGTAATGCCCATGGCAGCTCATTTTATAGCTACCTCACACTCATCTATGAGTTTTCCTCTATTATTCGGCTATGTCGATGCTCCTAGCACAAATGTTTGTCGATTCTGCAAAGTTCATGGTCGTGGTTTCGAGCTCATTTAAGGTAAATTCCTTGGCTCTGTTGGCATCCTTGTTGTGGGTGGAGGATGTTCCACTTCATTTTCACCTCATTTCTCTGGAGCTCTAATGTGTGAGAGAACGAGAGTGGAGTTGGGAAATGGTGGGTTGCACCGTGTTGTGGACTCAACCATGGTGATTGCATGTTTTCTGTGAGATACACCACAGCACTGCAAAGATTCCCAACAAAGTCCCCATTTCTCCCACCACGGCAAACACCACTAAACCCCATTTTACAACTTCTCTTTTCCTCGTCAGCCCTAAAATCACAACTAGAGTTGGGGAAGCACCCGATATCAAAGCACTTAAAATCAGGGGTTCTGATGAGCATGCAGAACAAACGTGCTCAGAATCAGCACAAACATTCTCTAAATCCAGATACTGTTGGATTTAGAGACGTCTAATTACAATAATTTAGGTTGGACATGCGTGCATTATGATTATGATATCAAATACTCTCAGCAAGATTACATTTATGTAATGATTAAATATGCCAAATAATGTGATTAATTAAGTTATGGCATTAAACGTATTTAAATAAGGATTTTGATACAAATACATATAGAATAATGTTAATCAATTATAATTGTTAATGGACCGATTATAATTGATTGAAATAATAGCAGTAATAAATACAGACAACCAAATTTCGGCTGCCCTAGGATTGGGGCTGAAATTTAGCTGTCAATTGACAGCCAAATTTCCGCTGCCCTAGGATTGGGGCTGAAATTTCGCTGTCAATTGACAGCCAAATTTCGGCTGCCATAGGATTGGGACTGCTATAAAAGGGCTGAGTCTCCAAGGCTTGCAATCACTCAGAAAACAGTCTGCTCCTGAAGACTTGATACTCTATCAAGGATAGCCAGAGAAAAAGATTGCAAGCTCCTGGAAGGATTCAAGAGCCAATAACTCAAGTCAAGACCAGGAGCTTTAGAAGATGGAAAATAAGTTCCGCTGTGCTTTATTTTCAATTTCTTACAAAGGAGTAGATCTTGGTTAGGGTTTAAAGAAATTAGGAAAACCCATAAATTAAATCTTTCAAGTGGTATCGGAGCACTCTTATGTAAGAATTTCTCGTTTTGTTAGAATTCATAATGTGTTTTTCTTTGCCATCTCTACAATGACAAATTGTTTTTGTTCTTTTTTCTGGAAATTTTGGCATGCCCCATATGTTTTAAACATGGAAATCCAGCGGGAAAGATGATGAAATTCTTGATGGATCCGTGGGTTTGTCAAATGTCTGTTTGGTGCTTCTCTTCTACGGTTTTATATGTCAGTTCTTGTGCTATTTGCTATAAATCTGTTTGAACATTAGAGGTTTTGAATTCAGATTTTCGATTTAGATCAAAATCTTACCTTGAGACGTTTTTTGCTTATTCATACTTCCCCTCATCGGTCCTCTGGAATGACGCTTCAACGTGCAATGCAAATCTTTTATTTTGTTTGTTGGAGAGACTGTTTTTATTTGTCTTGAACGTCTCGTTCTCAGGTATCTGAGAATGCTTTCTGGTTCTTATGTTCCATTTGCCTAAATGTTTATGATCCAGCCGGAATTCTCTCATAGAAAGGGAACAGTGTGTTTGTGTTTTTTCTTTCTTTTATAGGATTGGTAATGCAGATAAAAAAAAACAAAAAAAAAAAAAAAAAATTAAATTCCACCTGTTTTGTGACAACTTCTGATCGGAATTGAAAGCCTGAAATCCAAAGGAACATGTTCTAAATAACAATATTCAGCAACTGGTAGAGGATTCAACAAAAATACAAGCCTTGATTTCCAGTGGCAATGGCTATTTTAACGTTTCCGCTGACGTGTTTAGAAACCTTTGTTTGGAGATTGCGGGGTCTGTGGTGGATTTTTTATTTTGCACTGTTCTAAATACTGTTCAGTGCACTTCGATTCTGCCATTTCGTCTGGACTCTGTCGCTTTAAGCGTGATTTATGAGACCGTGTGATGGATGTGCTATTTTACTGTGATTTATTGAAACCTTTCCCGGGCCAACCAAATTTGGCACTCAGGGTCATCTAGCGAGTCGCCACTGCTAAATTTGCATTTTTATATGGGTTTTTGGTATAACTGTAACTGTGGGTTTGATTCAGTGCCTACTCTCACATTCAGATTTGACTTAGAATATAGAGAACATGCTCTCACCTTCATATATATAATATAGATAACACGCTCCCACTTTCATATTGAAATCGTGTCTATATGTTTTCTTGTTGGGCTTTAAAATATAAACTATCGAATTAGTCTGGACGAAACCCATTTAAAATTAGGCCTGGAGTTTTAAGGTGTGGTCAGTGGCTGTCAAAACTAGTACATGAAATCATCCATTTCCATGTATGTGTAGCGCCCTCGGAATGTAGTAGGATCGATCGCGTGACCAAGACTATCAAAAGTCCTCACACAATATGTGTATGAGGGAGAAATATTTTCCTTTTATCCATAAAGAATTATTGAAGTAATATGCCGAGTGATATAATTGTGTTTGAGATAATTTGCATTTCACGTCAATATCCTTTGAGACCTATCATTTTATATGGGTTTTTTTTATTTATATGGTATACATATGTTTAAAAAAATAAAAAATAAAAAAAAATAAAAATTGTGATTGTATCATTTAGTATGGCTCTGTGTTTAGCCAGATAATTGAAATATTTGTTTCAGCCAATTGTAAGTGTTTAATATACATGAGTTGGATCAATGTCCTGTCTAAGATTTCATTTTACAATGGATGGAAAACAATTGCTGAAGTGTAGCATATAATCCAGTTGGGATTCATGGAAATGAAATCGTGGTGGTAATGTGAATCTTATCTAAACTTTTAAATTAGTTTGATTTCAAAAGGGAACTACGCTTCAAAATGTGTGTAGTTTTTTCTTCATAATCTTGTTGTCCATTACCCAGATTTTAAGTCTATGAAAATTCAAATTCATTGAAGATATGTTCATTATGATATGTAGGAAAAGTCATGAAAAGAAGAGATACACTGAGTTGGTTATATTCTATTTTATAATGATGCTAATCATGGCAACCATAAAATTATTTAGTATTCTCTAAATAAATTATTTAGTATTCTCTAAATAAATTATTGAAGCATTTCTAAAAGGTAATCATTGTAGAAATTGCTAAAGTTTTACTAATTTTGGAATCTAACTAAAGGCGTTTTTTTTTTTAAATATACATGTGTTGTTTTCACATGAGTCAAGCATTGATGTTTGCAAACGAACCGCTCTCTGTAAGACGATTGTAAAGATGACTCATGACAAGTTAAAATGACGTGCTGACAATGGACGTGGGTGTTAACTTTCCCAAAGGAGGGTTGGCGCCTGCTAAGTTGTTTGGTGCATAAGGGTAGTGTATGAAAATTAGTTGCAACACACATGGAGTAGCGATGGTCGTTAGTTCATGGATATGTTAGTTTGACCCAAAGGTAGATTGACAAAAGGGTTGCATGTTTGTACTTTATTCACTACACCAAAGTGCCTGAAGGTAATGATTGCACCCAAAGTTGTTTCATTATTGAATGGTGTTTTGGCTAAAGTTTTAATGGAGCAAATAGTTTTACACATGCCTTTAGATAGATTTTAGAATTATGATTAAGGATCAAATCGTGATGCATCGTA